>SJYO01046560.1:7247-20000 GCA_006410555.1 Capra ibex | reverse complement strand
TGCCGCAGCCCGGGGGCTGGCCAGGCCAAAATGGAAATCCACCAAGGCTAGAAGGACAGTCAAGTCAGAGCAGGGCGTGGATAGACAGTGAAAGTAGCTGAGATGGCATGTGAGATCCCGCCTCCAAGAATCCCCAGGAATGGTGGAGAGGGTAAGGAATCGTGGGCCACGAGAGCTGAGGGCCTGTGCTGGGCATGAGCTGAGGGCCTGTGCTGGGCATGAGCTGAGGGCCTGTGCTGGGCATGAGCTGAGGGCCTGTGTTGGGCATGAGCTGAGGGCCTGTGCTGGGCGTGGCCAGTGGACTTGAGGGCGGTGAGGACCAACGACACTGACTCTATTATTGTCGCAGTTCACTGCAGAGGGTGACACAGCCATGACATTAAACGACGCTTGCTCCTCGGAAGAAAAGTGATGACCAGCCTAGATGGTATATTCAAAAGCAGAGACATTACTTTGCTGACTAAGGTCCGTCTAGTCAAGGCTATGGTTTTTCCAGTGGTCATATATGGATGTGAGAGTTGGACTGTGAAGAAGGCTGAGCGCCGAAGAATTGATGCTTTTGAACTGTGGTGTTGGAGAAGACTCTTGAGAGTCCCTTGGACTGCAAAGAGATCCAACCAGTCCTTTCTAAAGGAGATCAACCCTGGGATTTCTTTGGAAGGAATGATGTTGAAGCTGAAGCTCCAGTACTTTGGCCACCTCATGCGAAGAGTTGACTCATTGGAAAAGACTCTGATGCTGGGAGGGATTGGGGGCAGGAGGAGAAGGGGACGACCGAGGATGAGATGGCTGGATGGCATCATGGACTCGATGGACGTGAGTCTGAGTGAACTCTGGGAGATGGTGATGGACAGGGAGGCCTGGCGTGCTGCGATTCATGGGGTCGCAACGAGTCAGACACGACTGAGAGACTGAACTGAACTGAAAGCCCAGACAACACTCAGATTATACCCATAAACTAAAAAGCATCTGATTAAAATTTGCCCGCTTTTTCCATGTTTTTCCTGGGTAAATAAACATACTAATACATCAAGAGGAACAATACATATATTTTTGAGGATTTTTTTTTGTCTAATTCAATTGGCACTAAAACACCCAACCCGAGTCTTTTAGTCTCCAAGGCAATCAATTAATTGGTGAATACAATAAGTATTTTGAGACTCTATTGAAATTCTAAAAAAAAACAAAAACAAAAAAAAAAACTCCACAAAAAGTAATATTTAAGCTTCCACCAATTTGGACTTTCCTACAAAGAAGAGGTGAGGTCTGTGGTTCTCAACTCTGACTGCAATTTAACATACTCAGGTGAAAATTTAAATATACTGCCATCTGGCCCCATGGCCTCACACTTTGCCCTGGCTGTGAGATGAGACATTTCTTTTTTCCATTTCCTTGGGTGGTTTTAATAGGAAGACAAAGATAATTATCACTAAGCTCTGGAGCAAGAGGCTAAGAGAAGTACAGCTGATCTCAGCTTTAGAAGCTCATCTCTGTTCTGCCCCTCCCCATCTCCAACAGACTCCCTGGTCCTCACCAAGAATCCTCACTCCAGACTTGACTGTATCGTGAAGTCTCCACTCCAACAACAGCGCTGAAGCCCAGTGGTTTTCTCTGACTTCTTTCTCCCCTCATCCTCTGCTGGGCTCCTCCCCTGGTGCCCCTCCTGATTTCCACCAGAGCGCAGGGCTCTGACCACCCTACTTGGATCCCGCTTCCTGTCTTACACGGGGACCTGCCCAGACAAAATGCTAAACAGTAGCTGAACTGAGGTACTGGACTGGCGATTTGTGGTGTCTTACCTGCTGCTTTGTCAGCTTGCTGGGAGGGTGGAGTTTTGTTCTCATTTTCTGTTCACTCTTTCATCAAATCCCCAGGCTTTAGGCTCGGTGTGTTGTGCTCTCTCTTGCATATGCGCAGATGTATTTTCCTTATTCTCCCTAATTTTGCTCCTATCTCTTTCACTTAGCAATAGAAGATAATCATTCATTCAGACACACGAGAATAATATCCTGGAAAAGAGAGGACACAGTATCCACAGATCCTGATAGCACCGGTAGGGCTCCCGCCCAGCTGTTTCCCCGCCCCCCTCTCATGACCCCCCCCCCAATGGTGATCCCCCTCCCCATCGCCCACTCCCCATTGCCCCCTGCATCCAGACGCCAACTTCCACTCAGACCCTGGAACACACCAGGCTCTTTCTGCCCTCTACACCTGTCTTTTCTGCCTGGATTACTCTCTCCTGAACATCCCGCAAGCTTGTGACTGATATCATCCCCTCAAGAAGATGTTCCAAATGCCTCTTTGTGGAGAAAGGAGATTCATCAACTGAGGAGGAAGCTCAGAAATCCTCTCCGATCTTTCAGCTGACCGCTCAGCTGACCCTCTCTCTACCATGGTGGTTTATTTATTTACTCATTTATTTTTCTGTGTTTGTTAGTTACTGCTTTATTTATTCATTTATTTTTCTGACAGTGTTTAGATTATCAATTGATGTTACTTTATGGATGAAAGAAAAAACGTGTGCACATTGTGTGATAATAGTGCCTCCAGAGGCTGTGAACAGAAGAACCAAGTGAGAGTGTAAGCTTTAATTTTTGGTGTCATATTTAATGTTCTAAAAATCGTAAACATAAGGAGCTCTGTTACCCTTCAAAATGATCTTCAGGGATATTAGTAGTCAGAGGAAAACAGCCAAAGTAAAGGTGGTCAATATTTTGGACTGAAGGAAAGGCTATATTTTGAATAGAAGACTGAAGTTGGCAAGTGGCCGATATCCTGTTCTTTCTTAGCAGCCATGGAGAAGGCACATCAGGAACACTGCTTGGAAAGGTGAGGAACTGAAGTCTCACACATTTCTTACAGTTGCTTGCATTATCCTCATTTGGAAATAATGACTCTCTGAAGACAATTAGGGTTTTTAATGTCCAAACATTAAATATTAATCACCTTACAGATTAAAATAAATTGGTCAATAAGCAAGTTAATAAGCTAGTCTATCTTTTTAATATATTCATTGTACTTTATCAAGCATCATTTATAAACTATAATTGCCTGTGAATCCTATAAATGAGTTTATATAGCTTCAAGAAACTTCTAGTATGGAAAATAAATGTGTGTGGTAGACAAAGACATTGGAAAAATAAAAACGCATCATTATAATGAACTCGTTAGATCATCTAGATTCCCCACCCAAGAAAGTCAGGTAAGTCTATATAGAGAAGATCTGAGCGGCGATATAATGAGCATTTGTAGAGAACTCTGCCTAATGATTGCTGAATAAATAACTTTTTTTCCTACTAAACGTGAAAAACTTACCAAGATCTTCTTGCCCTCCAAACACGCTCAGTACACATCAAAGTATTGAAATATTGCAGGTTACATTGAGGATTAAATTTAAAGGCTTTGCGGGGGCACAGACGAGGGTGCTTCACTCCCCACCGCTCCAACCGCAGACACGAGCCCCCTCAGCCTTCTCCCCATCATTCAGAGCCAGCTACTGCTTTAAGACTGTGAGCGGGGATGTCACGCGTGAAAGCTGGAGGCGCACGGGGCAGATACGGCTCCGGCCGCAGCTGAGGCGGGCGGGCCGTGACTGTCACTTGCGAGTGGCTGGTCTGGTGTTTTAGGCAAAAGTGGCACACTGGGTGAGCTCCCGCGTACACGCTTCATAGCTGCCGTGCAGAAACCGAGAACGGCCTCTCTCGTGTGTGCGTGTGGGAGCTCCGGGTTCTTTCGCAGCGCTCCCCACCTGGTATTCTCTGTGACGAGTAGCCCTGCGTCAGGAGTGTGTGTGTCTGTGATGTACCTGCAGGGCACGTGCCGAGTCAGCCCAGGAGGGATGCAGCGCCGCCTCGGAGTCTAGCTTGTGATAGGCACAGCTGTCTCTCCTGAGTTCCGCCATCTTGCACATCACCCCTGAGCACTGTGGGAACGGTGCAGACTGAACCTGAATAGTCACATGTTTTTAAAGTCACTGACTCTCAGGGGTGACTCTCACACAGGAAGACCGAGCCCGGCCAAGCGCGCTGCTGGGGAATCCGTCTAGAGCTGCGCTGCTGGGATAATGGCAACTCTCCCACGTCCAGGGGTGAGTCTGCAAACAGTCACCTGTTTGATACAAGGTTACCCAGAGGCGACTCCCGGCTCCTGCTGCTTGCCCCCACACCCTGATGCAGGCACACTGACACAGCGTCTCCGTCTGCCTGCAAGGCTTTAGTTATTTCATTTTCTGAAGGGTCCCATGAGGACGGACAGTTACTGGCCACGATCACATCTTCCTTCCTGGTCCATATCTAGCCCCCAAAGCAGTACAGGACACTCATTGCATGTATGCATTAAACAGGTGAATCGTGTGTTAAATGCTCACTACCACTCCCGTGCTCTTGAAACCATGGCCGAGTTTGGCACAACACTCATAATCAAAGCAGACATTGTCCTTTAAGATAGACATCATGGGTTCTGATGGAGATTATGTTATTGGTCTTTTTAAAAAATAATGTTCAACCCACTCTGGGAAAACTGATTCACTCTCCTTAGTAAACAAAGACTCTGCAGTCTGTTTCTGGTCTGGAGCCTGCGCATCAGCAGACAGTTGCTGACCATCCGAGCCCGAGGGCAGGTCTCCCACTGTCAGGAAGGCAGGGCTGGGTTCCCAGGGCTCAGGACACCCTTCCCGGGGCTGCTCTTTAGGGTTCGTCTTGCTCCTCCTCCTGACATGAACTTGAGAGCCACAGATGCATCTCATCTCAGAACTCCCAATCCGTGTGCATTTCCCATGAAGCAGCTATTGACTCTTCAACTCAGAGGCGCTCTCACAGCTGGACCCGGAGGAGAGATGCGGAGGATGAAGAAGCGTTTCCCAGAGTCCTGAGTCCAGCCGGGCTGCAGGCTCACTAGAGTCAGCGTGGAGAGGAGCCATGTCATTAGGGAAAATGATCAGGAATTCCAACTGTGCGGATTCCCAGGGGCTCAGGGGTGAAGAATCCACCTACAAAGCAATGCAGGCAGTGTGGATTCTACCTACCCCTGGGTCAGGGAGATCCCCTGGAGAAGGAAGTGGCAACCCACTAGTATTCTTGCCTGGAAAATCCCATGGACAGAGGAGCCTGGTGGCCTACAATTCATGGGGTCCCAAAAGAGTCAGACACGACTTGGCAAATAAACGATGCTAACTGCAGATTCTCTTGAGGAAGTTGCCTTCCTGACATCTTGTGAGAAATTCCCTCCATGTGCACATCTTTATAAATAACAGAGAATTCACAAAAAATAAAAATGCTGTGTCTGAAATCAACAAGATAGAACCTTCAGACAGAAAGTTTCCTCTTTACACAAAAGAGAATCATGTAGTGAGAAGCCATCTCCCGTAACCTTGGTGGAAGAACCTTCAGTTGGAGCTCAAGCTCAACACACACAGAGAACTCAGAATGGCTGCGTCCCTGACACAGTGAGGAGAGCAGCAGGAGCTCTTCCAGGAGAAGGGTCCCCGTGGGCACGCCAGATGGAAACCCCATGAGCGTGCGAATTCCCGTCCTCAGGAAGAGAGCGCCTGCAGGACAGGAGAGCATACACAGTGAATGAAATAGCCTCAGTAATGAAGGCAGGCTACCCCTCAGCTATTCCTTGTTCCCGAGTGTCAGGAAAGTCCTCACTGAGGCGATGTCAATCATAAGTCAACGCGGAAATCTTTCCCCTGGTGTTCATATCAGAAAATGAACACTAAAAAAAAAAATAGTCTACGGATAATGAGTTGGTGTGCAACTGAGACAAGGTTCAGACCTTTGCATACTGTCTATTATTACAAATATTTTGAGAAATGATGGAAGAAAATTTGCTAACAAGTAACCAAAGATAAAGCAACCCCACTTCAGTGGATCAGTACTGGACATATGCAAGCACTACTGAGCGAGTGTGTGTCTTTCAAAATCATGAAACATTGTGCTGAGTAAGATAGGCCTTTTTTTTCCAATATGGTCAACAATTGGTCAGTTAGTGACTTTCTATTTTTATGAACCTGGAAACTCAACTACAAAGACTAGAGTCAATCAGGAATTAATTTTGAATTGCAGCTAAAAAGGTAAAACACAAATAATGTGTGTTAACTGTTAGTGTTCAAATGTGTGCACATTTCAAGGACCAATAGGCAGGAGAATAAACTTATGCTCTGTGATTAAACTCTGATGCTTCAATGCATTCCGTTATTTTTAAACTTACTTGATATATCCTCATAAGTGAAAAAAGGATTAATCTTTAACAGGAGTCTAGGCATGAAACACTGTGTACCTAGACAGAAACATTCCAAGAAGGCAGATCAGGCACAGACAGGCTCATCCCTTCCCTTAGATTTTGTAGCCAGGATTTGCTTTATTTTTTCCACCAAAACAAATATCCCGGAGTGTGATGGCGAAAGATGATTGCAGAGATTAAGAGTTCCATTTTCACAATGCATTCAGACACCAGGGGTGTACACTCATCCACACACACACAACACCCTCCCCACACTTCCCTGATCCATGTGTATCGGCCCTCCAGAGGTTCCCCTCATCCGTCGCCCACCAATCCTAACAGAGACAGTCACGGGAGAAATCAACAGTGAGAGCACACTACTTTGGAAGTTAAACCTGCAAGAAGGTGAGTTAGGGAGAGGGAGGGAGCTTTTAATGAGTTCTGGCCCCTCTTCAGCGCAATTGCTTTTACTTTGTCAAAACAGGCATTATACCTCTGAGATCAGTTGAAGTTGACTGGGTCGAGGCAGGGTGTTCCCGGCAGCCAGAAAGCAGACGCTGCGGGCTGCACCAGTTCTGTGCATGTGTGCCTGCATTGCGGCACACAACCCTGTGCACCCGTTGACATGCACTTGCACACCCACAAACTCAGAAAAGCGAGGAAGAGAGTGTATGATCTTTCTGATCCTTAAAGGAAATGTGACTCCATAATCAGTGAGATAAATGCGTCTGAAGGAGAGGTCATCTAGATCACCTTATTCATTCGTTTATCAAATCATCGATTTTTAACAAATATTTATGAAGACCTTCCAATAGTTTAAAACTTGTATTATGAAGATTAAAAGTATAACTAATACAGTTTCCTTCTCTTCATAGAACTCTGCGTCATAGTCACTAGACAGTAAAATTTCTGATATTGAAAAAAGACAAGTGTGTCTATGCCTGCACAAGATGTTTGCAATTAGTCTACTATCAGTTGCTTCTTTATAAAATGAAAATCATTTTGAAAGCAACATCAACTCTAATACTTTCAAAGTTTATATATTTTCTCAATGGTCGGCTTATTCCAAATATTTTGCAAAATTCTGAGCCCTTGAGAAGCTATTCTGCAAGACGTGTGGAGAGGAAATGCTAGATTCCTTTCCACGGGGCAAGGTTTACTCTTGACTATATCATAAAGTAAGTACTTATAAATTTAATTCTTTGAATTATACATTGTTTTTGAAAATAAGTATAAAAGTAGAAAATCTTTTATACATGCCTCCTAAAATTCCATTATCAACTATTTGGAGATTCAATGAGCTTCCCTTTTATGGGATATTAGACAAAATGAATGCAAAAGTCAGACTTTACAAGATACTTGGAGTAACTGGCAAGTTGGGCCAGTTGCTTCCCCTCTGAGAGGTTAAACCAGAGACCTTTGAAAGCATTTGCTTAATTCTGGCGAAACCACCTCATTCCTCCTGTCTGCCCACACTAGCCCTCTTCAGTCTGCTGTCTTGAGACCAAATAGCACCGATTCCATTTCCCAGTGGCCACTTGAACAGGAGTAAAAGTTACTCATTTCTGCCAGAAATAAAGGAAACAGTGCATGCAAATATCTAACCCTTGCACTTGGTTTTTTGGCAGGCTATGGCTTAACCTAGCACACTGCCTGTGCTTACGTGAGAACCCGTTAACCAACCTCCTATCAGTCATGCCATCACTGAGGGGAGATTCAGAACAGTGGAGGCAGTAAATTGACCTCTAACTGGCAAGACAGCAGCCGTAACTGGGGCAGACAGTCCTGGGGGCCGAGCCAGAGAAGGAAGACAGGAAGGACACCTCCGCCTCCTCCTCCTCCTCCTCCCACCACTCCGCACGGAGCACAGGCCACCCACACGGGAGCGCAGGCCAGGCGCAGGAGCTTACAGCCGCTCCCCTTGCTGAGCTGCCTGGAGAACATACTTCATGCGTCTTCACGTATGTGACTCAGTTGTGGCATCTCCCTTTTACACTTCAGGCTGGATCTTCTCTGCCTGCCTCCTCATGTTTCACTTTGGCCTCAATTCTGCACTTTCGGGGACAAAATGTGGCTCAGTGGTCAGAGCTGATCACTGTGGCAATGAAGGCTGAAAATATTTTCCTGTTTATATTTCATTTACTTCATGATTATAATACAGCGTTTCAGTAGTATTTGTTAATACTGAGGATGTTTAGGGACAAACATGTTTGTTCAGTGACATCCCTGGTGAGACTTGTGGAAACTGGTGAAGATCATACCCACCAGTTTCAAGATCTTTGCGAGAACTCCATGCCACGAGGTAAGGGGAAGGAGCACACGGAAGGTTTCAGCCAGAGCTTCCCACACCGCTCTTCTTGCCCCGCTACTGGATCAAGAGTGAACCGACGCCCCCCAAGGGTCTGGGCAAAGCGGGAGCCCAGGGGCCTGGTCCGCTCTCCTTGACCAACCGTCTCCCTCTTCTCACCGCATCCCTATGGCGCCAGCTGACCTGTGCAACACCTCCTCACTTGCAATCTATGAGCGTTACCATTTCCCCTAAAGCGTACAAGGTGCAGAACTGGCAGCTCCCCGTGACGCCTGACTGAAAACTGCAGGGGCAGCGAGAGGGCTCAGCTTAGACTATAATGCAAACTTCAGGGAAATACAGATTGATGTGAGAACCATTTATAACTTAGCTTTTATTCTTTCACCAGTGCCTGCCTGCATAATACAATTAGCCATCTAATGTGATTCTGAATATAGGCTTTTAATTTTGAAATAATGCAGTTTTGCATTTCACACCAACAATGTAGCCTTGAAGCCGATGCTCAAATCTGCCCGTGTCTTCTCAACCAAAGCAGGTTTTCCACCTCCCTCAGAGCCCGTCAGAAAGTTTGCTGGAGGTTAGGGGAGCGTTTCCTGGGTCACAGGCAGCCCTTGGGCGCTGCTATTCAGCGCGGGTGTTTATTGTAAACGCTGGTTCTGAGAGCGCTGGCAGAGGGACTGTGGCTCCTACAGACGCAGGAGCGGTTTGTCACCAGCGGCGTCTGCGGCAGGTGCGGCCACTGCGTGGACACAGCCCCCGGCCCGGCGCCCGCACCGGGCGAGCTGCTCTGCTGGCCCTCCTCCCGGGCTGCTCCCATCCCTGGGATCAGACCCTCTGGGCCACTCACGCACTCTCACCCATCCCCACTCACAAGGATGGACAAGTCATCTTGGGGCTGGTTCCCGGCGGAAGGCAGTTCACTCCCAGTCACACCCGTGGAGGGGGGACCCCACCCACACAGAGGCCGAGGGCTCATCACGGAGGTGCGGGTGATCCTGGAGGCTGGCGGAGCCTCGGTGGCCGCCATCCACATGGTCTCACCTGGTGAACAAAGCCGTTCAGTCCCCGGGGCAGTGGGATGGCTCCAGGGCAGCTGAGGTTCAGACGTGTCAAGGATGGATGAGAGGGCTTTCCAAGTTCTAGAGTACAAAGTCCTTTCTGAGCTGAAAGCGTGAATGGATCTACAGAAAGGAAAAATTGGCCCAAGAGAACTGGAGTATAGGGTTTTGAGGGAGACTCGAAGAGATGTGGGAGGAGGGAAAAGTGCCATGAGGATTTGGATTCTGATGCCCACTCGCTTGTACCTCGCTTGGGAGGTGCAGGTGTTTGTACTGACTGCACGAGTCAGAGCAGAGCTTTCCCTGATTGTTCAACCTTCCTAACAGTGAGACACGCAGAGTAAGAGAAGGGCCTTCAGCGGGTTATCCTCCGGCCTTTACACACCGCGCCCCGCAGCGCTCCATGACATCCAGCTGCCCCACGGAGTACTCAGTGCTCCCTCACCCAGAGCACACCCACGGAGGCCCCAACCGCGCTTATGGCCTGTTTGAGACACCAGGGCCCAACCGCGGATGAAACAGGATCCCAGAGATCCCCATTCTTGAACAGGCAGACGCAGAGAGAATGTACACTAAAGTCCGAAGGTAACATGCTTCTTGGAGAAAATCAGAATAGGAAGTTTAAAGACACTTCCGTGTGTTTAGGGATGTAAGTAATGGATGGCAGAGTGTCCTGGACTGAGAACAATTGCCGAGACACTGAGGCCACAGTGGGCTGCGTGTGGAGAGTCTCTTACCAGTGTTGGATTTTTGAGTATGTTTTGTTTTAGTTTCACTTCAGTTCAATTGTTCAGTCGTCTCCAACTCTTTGCGACCCCATGAATCGCAGCACGCCAGGCCTCCCTGCCCATCACCATCTCCCGGAGTTCACTCAGACTCACGTCCATCGAGTCTGTGATGCCATCCAGCCATCTCATCCTCTGTCGTCCCCTTCTCCACCTGCCCCCAATCCCTCCCAGCATCAGAGTCTTTTCCAATGAGTCCACTCTTCGCATGAGGTGGCCAAAGTACCGGAGTTTCAGCTTTAGCATCAGTCCTTCCAATGAACCCAGGACTGATCTCCTCTGTTTCACTTTGATAGCTCATTAATAAAAGTTTGGTTACCAATCTCATACTCAGCGTATTGTATTGCAGTGATTCAAAGGGAAAACTGGGGACTTTTGAGTCAAAAGCCGCTTGGTTGTCTGTGATGCTCTGCACCCCCATGACTGCCGTGGCTATGGCGCTTCTCAAGCAGGAACACTGGAGTGCTTGTCATCCCTCCTCCAGGGGGTCTTCCCTGGGGCACGCACTGAACCCATGGCTCTTGCCACATGGGAAGCCCTGCGCATTATGATTCAAGGTCTCCACTCGACGGATGGCCTGTCTTTTGGAAACAGAGTTAGGGGTAACCAGACTTCCAACTCCAGTACTTTGGCCACCTCATGTGAAGAGTTGACTCATTGGAAAAGACTTTGATGCTGGGAGGGATTGGGGGCAGGAGGAGAAGGGGACGACAGAGGATAAGATGGCTGGATGGCATCACCAACACAATGAATGTGAGTTTGAGTGAACTCTGGGAGATGGTGATGGACATGGAGGCCTGGCGTGGTGCAATTCATGGGGTCGCAGAGAGTCGGACACGACCGAGGGACTGAACTGAACCTTCAGCTCTAAGCCCTCTGAATTACCCAGGACAAGTAATTGGTCCCTTGGAGCCTCGGTTTCTAAATCTGACAGCTTTGCTTTGCCAGCCAACTTTCCAGAGGGGAAACCTAGCTGAGTTCCTGGCCACTGCAAGATCCTACACCTCCTGCTGTCCCTCATCACTGCAGCCCATGAACCCCAACTCTGCAAGATGGAGGTAGAATGGCTTGATGGAAGAATGCAGGAGCGGGGAAAGGGTGGGTGGGGGCAGGGCAGCATTGAGATACAGGGGTCTGGACTCCGGCCACTTCCAGCTGGTCCCTGCAGGACAGCGAGCATGCAGCAACTGCAGAGCGGCGCTTGCCCTCTACCCCACCGTGATTAATCACGTGCTGCTGCAGCCGCTGACCTTCAGCACCTCTGACATTAGACGTGGTTGCAGAGGAGGAAAAACGCACTTTGTGCTTTGGGAAAAGCTGACAGAATAGTCTCCAGGCATTAAGATGATTTTATGAGCCAAATTCTTGTCGCTCATACTTAGAAGAGCACAAAAATCCTTCGTGGTGACTTCTGATGAGCAGAAATTTTTGCCAAAAAAGCTGGCTTCATTGTATATAGTCCCCTTCACCAAAGTCACACGTACTGACCTTCCCCACGTCCTCTTTACAGCAGTTTCTAAGCACCGTCAGAAGTGCTGTCTCCTGGGCTATCGTCCAAACTTTGCCCCAACAAAACTCAATTCTCAATGTCTGTGCCCCTTTTAAGAGCACTAAAAAGTCCCAGGCCGAGGGCAGAGCCCACACAGGCCTGAAAACGTGTCAGGAGCAGCCCACACCCAGGAGCCTGGGGGCCCAGGCTCCAGAGCACACTGGGCAGTAACCCTGGCGGGCAGGGCTCCCAGCCGGGGGCATCACGGCCACACCACGCGGAGGATGCCTGCTTAGAAGACTGAATTCTGGCTGATCAGACTTTCGCCACCTCTCTCATCTCCATTTGCCACTATCATCCCTCAACTTCTTGCACAGAAGCTCTTTTAGTTGCCACGATGAGGCACCCATTGGTGTCCTGGCCAGGGTGGATGGTGGGTGGGTTTTTGAGAAAAGGCATCAGTACTGAGCTTGATGGTGGCTCCGAGGTGGTGGGGCGAGTTGAGAATCTGCAGGAAAGCAAGGTGCGAGGCCATGGACCAGCAATGCATAAAATCATGATCGTAAATTTTCTCTATCTCATCTCTAAGAAGGGTAGAGTTTGTGTATGTGAGTAAATAGACAATGCTTAGGTTAGAGAACAAATCACAGGCTGTAAACACGGATGACGCTCGAAAACATCTCCGTGTGTGACATCCACCTGCTCCTATGGAGGCCTCTCCCCGTCTCCAAAAAGCCCAATTACCTGGAGGTGCCTCTGCCAACTGGGCCCACAGGATCTCGGCTGGGCCCATCCCCGCCCATCCCCGCCCATCCCCGCCCATCCCCGCCCATCCCATCCCCGCCCATCCCCGCCCATCCCATCCCCGCCCATCCCCGCCCATCCCATCCC
>SJYO01046538.1:79550528-79685878 GCA_006410555.1 Capra ibex | reverse complement strand
GACATCTTGAAAAGGTAGAACGCACTAACTTCGGGATTGGGTGACTCCTTGCTAAGAGGTTAGGAAGGAGGAGTATCGGGAACCGTTGGTGCTAATATAGAAGACAAAGGTACCCAAACTAGTTCAATGTATGGAGTATCTTCACCTTAGTCCGTTATAAGCAGAAAAAACCTAACCAGGTAAAGCGAGCCGCATGGTCGTTCCGGGTAGGGACCACATCGTATACTGTCTTAAGAAAAAATTCCGCATCTTGTAAGGTCACACACGGACACATGTATTGTCTGTCTTCTTCCCAGAGTGTACATCAGAGAGACAAATAGGCGGTTACTTGTAAATCTAACGAGGGCGTAGAGCGGTCGACCCTTATTACGACGTCACCGGTGTCTACACGTGTGACAAATAAGTTCTAGAAGGAAGGTGAAAAATACCTTATCTGAGAACCCAACCTAACGATCTAGTCTGTCGTCAAGATTAAAAGACTTCTTTGAGGTATGACAAAAGATACTTCCAACGCTGTAAAATGTAAAGGTTGTTAGCACATATTCCCAAGGTTAAAGAGGCATAGGAATGGTTTGGACAATGACAGAAGAATAAGTATACAGGGTAGTGTCTTCCAAAGTTAAACATAAAGGAATAACTAATCATTACAACTCGTAGAAAAGTATATAAACAACCGGTAAACACACAGAAACCTCTTTACAGATAACTTAAGGAAGAGGGCGACACAATCAGTCGAGTCTGACGGCATTGTTTTGTCTCACGTACGGAATTTGGTGTTTTAAACAAAAGAATGTTACGACTTCGTACCTTCAAACTATCGTCCCACGGTAGCACCAGTCAGTCCAAGAGAAGGACTGAATATCCCTCCGAAGTATAACCACATACGAACAATTAGGGAATAGTCTATGTATCAAATGTTTACAAAAGATGTCAGGGTATCCACCGGAAAAGTGAGGTAAGTGACACAGGAAACGACGTGTCTCTGAAATTCTAATTACATTAGAGTAAACACATAAAAATGAAACAATGATTATGAACACGTGAACCATGGTCTAGATTCTTTAGTAACGACTAAGTCACAGTACTTCGAAGTGGGAACAAAAGGAGATTCTCAGAACAGTTCAGAACGTAAATCCAGAACTTAGGTAAGACTCAACCAAAAAGAAGTACTACATTCTAGAAGCAATAAAACGTATACCTATAGAACAAAGGGGTCGTGGTAAGCAATATCCCTAATTTGAAAGGGGTAACAGAACTGTGGGAACTACTTCTAGTAATCTGGTGCATAGGTTCTTACATAAAGACAAATAAAGACCAAAAGATAAGACAAGGTAACTAACTGTACAGACAGAAATACAGTTACCCGAAGGAGTCACCGAGTCGCTCACTTCTTAGACGGAAGTTACGTCCTCTGTGTCCTCTACGTCCAAATTAGGTGTCCAATTCTTCTCGGGGACCTCTTCTTTTACCGTTGGGGTAGGTCATAAGAACGGACTCTTTAGGAGACCTGTCTCCTCGGACCACCCGATGTCAGGTTTTCCAGTGTTTCTCAACCATGCTGACTCGTTGATTCGTGTGTGAAATACGGCTTTGATATGAGAAAACCAAGGTCATGGAAACATTATACAAGACTTTAGTCCGGAGGTCGAAACGACAAGAAAGATTCTAACAAAACGGATAAACCCCAGGAGACTCTAAGCCATAAATCACATCCTACCTAAAAGATATAGTCTTTTTTTAAGGTAACCCCAAAATTATCCTTAACGTAACTTAGAAATTTAACGAAACCCATCATACTTGTCGAATTATTATAATCAGAGGTTTAGGTATCTGTACTCTGTGGAAAGATAAATGAAAATAGTCTCAGGAAAGTCGTTATGGAACATCAAAAGTTACATATTCAGAAAGTAGAGAAATTCAAATGAGGGTTAATAAAGCACGAAAAACTACGATAATGTTTATTGTAATAACCCTGAAGAGACCACCAGGTCTCCGATTCGGAGGTGTGAGGGTTACGTCTCTTGAACCCAAGTCAGGGACCAGTCCCTTGATCTAGGGTGTACGACGTTGTTTCTAGACCGTGTTTATTTATTTATTTTTATTTATAAAAAATTGAATTTAAATGTAGAACTGATATCAAAATATTTTTACTTTTTATTTATTCTAACAAAAGAATAAAAGGAAAAACCTTACCAGTAGTAAGTACGTACCTTTTTATAAACTTACAACTAAAACATGGTACGTTGAAAGACACATCCAAACACACACACACACATTAAAATTTCTAAAAAGACATGTATTTTAGTACAGGAGACACTTGTCTGTATTAAAACGAAGAAAGAAAGGTTTATCTTCGGAATACAAAGGAAAAGATTGGATTACGGGACCGATCCTGAAGATTGTAATACCACTTATCTTTACAACTTTTACCCGTAGGAACGGAAAAAAAGATCTAGAATCTCTTCAAAAGTCGAAAAGTGACTACTGATACTACAATCTCCATCTGAAAAGTATATACTGGAAATAATATAACGTCAGTGAAGGAAGATAAAGATGAAAAAACTCATAAAAACGGTACTTTCCGATCATTTAAATAATCTATGATACACCTGTAGTCTACTCCGTGTCTACTTCAAAGTATAAAAAAAAATTAAAATTCTTTTAATACATTACGAGGGTCACCTTCGTATCCTCAACTACTATGTCTTTAGTAAAAGGTAAGGAGGAAACCATTAGGAACAGGAACAGTGAGAGACCGAGTCTTAATACACAGGAATTAACTTTACGGGTCTCAAACATTTGTAAATGTTTTGTGACTAAGGGTAGTAAAAAATCCATTTGGAAGAAGCTACCGGAAGTCTCACCTCGTGTTATTTGTGGTTTTCCACTCATAAAGGGTTTAGGACAACGGTTTTATAGGAAGAGCACCGAGGTCAGTGTCCACTCTTATCCTCTTCTGTGTCTCCAGGACCTCTGACGACGGACGGACAGGACTCAGACATCGTGTTACAGACTATAGTAGTGGCAGAAATACGAGTCCTTCTTGTCGTTGTCATCCGACAAGACAACAATGTAATAAAAGTGTTATAGAGTCTGAAATTCGTAAAATACACTTATTTGAATGAATTTGGAATTTTGTTAGGATGGCATGGATAGTCATCCATATATCGATAGTGGTAATATCTAGTGTTTTGACTCCAATTTTTTACTAATTGATATACGGACTCTAGTGTCACAGTGACCATCACGTTAGATTGGGTTTCGTGAAAAAGATTTGAGGAATGTTTTACTGATTTTGAGGGTATCAAGATACTTCAAATAAGTATGTAGAAATATAGTAAGTAGACTCTCTACAAAAGTTGGAGTCAAGAAAACACGACACGATCCCTCCCTATACGATTCAATAGACTGATTCCCTTCGAATTCCTGTACGACCCGTCAAACATCTCACCTGTCAGGTCCTACTTCTTCGAATTCCTGTGCAACCTGTGAAACATCTCACCTGCCAGGTCCTACTACTTCCATTGTCCTAGGGATGAAGTCTCGGAGGGTCAGGTTGTTCTCCTTCGTTGAGCGTTGGGACTGTTCGGAGCTCAAATACTGACTTTTCGTTGTTTACTCTTTTATTGACTTTCTGAAGTGTATCCAATGGGTGAAAACTCATCTTTGAGTAGACCCGTAGTAAAGTTTACGAGTAAGAACGTCCTTCTTCATTGTTCAGCAAGGGGACTCGAGACTAATCCGTTGAGAGTACAAACCTTAGTAAACAAATCGGACGGGACACAACACTCGAAACTCTCGGACCGGGTATGGGCAATTAAAAGTCTTCAGGTCCGGGTCGAATTTCGGGGACTCCCGGGGGACTTACAAAACACTTACTCACTGAGGTGTAAATTTGTAAGTAGATCCTCATTCTTCCAGTTTCTTACGACTTCTATCATAGACACTCGATCTGAAGTTTATATCTCTGTCAACTTCTCTACTTAACTACCGTCCCTATATGTGAGTGTAAGTATGACATAATTTATCGAGTGTGTTACTAAAAAACTTTACAATAATTTAAAGTACAGGTGACATTGTAATTCTTAATCGTACATATGGTTAAATACCTAGTCCTTTGACTCCTCTTGGTCGATCAGTATGTCGGAACAAGTTCGTCTTAACTACTCCGGTCGATGAAATTAAGGTTTGTAACAGAGATTCTCCTGTACCGTTGGACGTTGAAAATCGAGTAAAAGAAATAGCAGATTTACACAAAGAGGCTAGCAGAAAGAGAAGAGCTAGAGTGACGAAGCAGTGGAATAGAAGGTCTGCACAAAACAGGGGAGACATTAAAAGGTATGAAGGAGCAGGTGGTTTCCCGGTGATTAATTATCTTTTGTGGGGTCTAAAGAGATACTCGGGAATGGGAGAAGAAAGGGACTGGAGGTCGATAAGAAGAACGGAACGAGAGGGAAAATACGTCTTTCAACTTCCCATTCTTGGAATTCTATACTTAAGATCAAAACTAAGTGATGGGTGACTCCAGGAATAAAATGTGAGGTCACAAGTCTGCGGAGGAGGTGGTCCATAAAGGTTAACAGTTTCATAATCGATTTCAGCACGTACACTTTTGTGAAGTATTTCAGGATTTCTTGATTTCTTTACGTACAACAGAAAATGAGTACACCTTCCGTTACAGGTCCCGTGGTAATTCATTTCTTAGATCAAACTTCCTTAACGGTCCTCGTCGTTTTAACGACTTCTGTTCACCGAGGTTCGTCCGAGTCTTTGGCCACGGGGGAGGGTCTTTTCGTTCCTAGGGACCTGTCGTGGGGTCTGTTTTTCAGCCATTCTCTTTTAAACCCCTCAAGGAGATTAATCAAGGAGATTAGGGACATCTTTTCGATCATTCATACCTGATCCACACACCGCACTTAAAACCCATCCGAACCCAAATTCGACCTGGCTAGACTCTGTACTTCAATCGTTACCCCGGAACCCTTTTAGAATGTGTAAAAGACTCCAGAACTAACGAGTAGACATTTCACTTCTATTCCTATGTATTGAGTACGTCACAAACTTTCGAAATGTAATTTACGTTTTCACGACTGTAAAAAAACTCGATTTTCATCAAGTCATTTAGGTCGACACTACTGTCCCTGGTACCGAACAATCACAAATACGGGTCTGGAGACGAGTTACGGAATGTACAGTACACGGAAGTTGCATACAAAAGACTCATGTACACAGTCACTTGATAAAGGATTCATTCTTCCACCCTTCAATTGGGATGATTGTCCTTCACGTCCTTCGATTGTGACCTGACCCGTAGACACCAGTCACTCCTCGGAGTCAGAGGACTTGGTCCTCAATTCCCCCTCTTTGTTTCGCATCTTTTCCCTGAAGGCCACCGACTCACCAATTCCGAGGGCGCAGGTGACGCCCCCACGTCCAAGGTAAGGACCAGCCCCTTGACTCTACGTATTTGTACATTGTAATTTTGTATTCTAATATTCTCATTTTCAAAATTTTTATGTACATTTGTTGAAAATTGTTTCACATATTTACTTGTCCATGCTCTAGAGTGTGGAAGGTTATTTTGTCCCTGATTGAGAGGTTTGGGGTGGTCGGAACGAATCGAAGACAAGAGGTAGAATCTTGCGTTTTCTTGCCTCTGACCTCACTTCTCCATGTCAGATGCTCTTTCTTTCCCGGTACACATGGTTCTCCAGTCGCTCGGGGTCCTACTGCTGATGGAGACACTCACGGGGGCGACCGGGTGAGTGCCTCTTCCCCGATGCTCCGGTACCAGATTATTGGAGTGGAGTGGTAAACCAGGGGGTCAGTAGGGGAAGGAGATCCTGAACCCCACGTCCTAGTTCCGGTGTACGGCACTCACGGGGTCAAGAAAGACTTCCAGCAATGCTGGTCGTCGTAGTGATATGGAGGGGAGTAGGGACAACGAGAGTGGAGGTCTAACACTCCTCACAGTCTTGAAGAAGTAGCTGTCGACACGACGGGTGCCCGGGGGTTGGAAGCATTTCCTGACACGTCACCTCTTCCCCGTACGGTTGGCGAGTCGGGAGTGAGACGGGGGACCCAATTCATAGTCTGACAGCCCGTAGGGACTCCGACCCGAACCTCACACCTTACTCCGCAGACTAGACGGCGACCCGGACGTGAAACCGGGGATACTCCCGGTCTAGTGTCTGCTACTTCTCCGGCGGTTGTCACCTATGAGGACCGACCACTCTTTGTGGGGACAAAGGGACAAGAGACCGGAACTTAACGAACACACACCACCCCCCATGAAGTACAGATGTACGTTCCTACGTCCACCACTACTGTACCAGTCGTTACTGTGTCCGTCGGGACACATGACGCACGTGACCCGTACTTGTGCCCTGAAGGTAGATTTCGAGTCTCCTCCCCACCCTCTGTGACCAGGTCCGTGTGTCCTGGAGAGAGATTTCGAGTCTCCTCTCCACCCTGGTGTCACATGTCTGTGTCTCCACTGAGGAGGAAACACCTCGGGAACGGAAGTCACTTGGTCCTCTGAGTCTGAACCTTACTACTAATTCGTCGAATGGTAAACCAGACTGATCGTCAACTGAGGTACGTCCGACTTCTCGCGGTTACTGACGTCTCCCTTTATCAAGAAGATAATGAAGGATGGTTTTTTTTATTTTCTCTCTCCTTTCGAACATAGAGAAAAGACTGTGAGTCTAGTGGTTTCCCTCTTTGACGATGCTCATACACCTACCCTTCCTGTGCAGGAACCGGTTGACCTACTCCACGCGCGTCACTCAGACGTCAAACATCTACGGCGAGAAGGGAGTTCGGGGGTGGGGAAAGGAAGAGTTGGACAGAGGGAGTTATCGAAAGTGTAGAAGAAAGGAGAAAAGGGAGGTATAGTACCAGAAAGTAAAGTTTTCTGTAAACTTCCCTTATTTTTATATCGTATATATCACGGGAGTTTTATGTTTAGATCTACGACTTGTTTTGACCCCCTGAACTTTTGTTGAACTCCTCAGATCTAAGTGGTCCCTGTGAGATTGAGTGAATTGACTGTGAACGGTTCGTAAAATGGTCACATCTGTCACTTGAAGTAATGACTTCGTCCAGTGCGTAGGGTACAGGAAAACCTCTTGTCGACGTCTGTCTGTGATCGGTTAACTAAAGTCCCTGTCATTGGAATTGAAGAGACAGAAACTCTTTGACGTGTCACGGTCCTATTGGATTGTGCCCTCTGGAACTTAGGTAGACCCGTTGTTGGAGGGGTCCGAGCCAAGGTCACTCTTCACCCGGGACTCCGGAGCCCTCCTTACCCCCCCGTCCTACCGGCTCTCGTCCCGGCAAGGGACTCCCGACGAGGAAAGTAGTTCCGTCCTTCTTTCACTCATTTGATAGTGAGAAGACCCAGAGTTCGATGCAGTCTCGTGAGAGGTTCAAAGGTACCCTCCCCCTCCCGTTCACTTATACTGGGACCTATGTACACCCCTCTAACCTCCTTTCGGAGCCCTCTCTTCCGTCCGACCCCACTCACGACTCCCGACGTACGATCGTCTCCTCGTGGGACAGGACACCTTACTTTCTCTTGAATTGAGTCTCGAATCCCCTCGGCCTCCGGTGGTCGGGGTACCTGTCAGGTCCACCTCTGCTCAGACCTTGACCCGAGACATTTCACCGATTAATCCTTTCCTCTCTTTGCGTAAGGTCGGTCCTTCTCCCGACCTTTGTCCTGGACCTTTACCCTGAAGCGCACCGGACCGGCTTCCACACTTGTCTTCCAGGGGTGCTCCCCGCCACCTTCGGTACCGTCGGAGTCTCGGACTGCCGTTCCTCGACCCGCACCGGGCTGTCACCTCCCCTGAGTAGCGGACTCCAAAGAAAGGGAAAGGGCCGGAGCTGGGGTCCATACACTTGACACGGGCCCTGCTACTCCTCGTCTTGGACCACCGGAACGTCATAGTTCCCGTCTAGAAGATGGCTTGGACGGTCCACCAGTCCGGCCCGACACTCGACGACCAGACCATGCCCCTGCTCATACCGGTCCTGGAGCCGTAGTTCGCCCTGTCGTCGCCCTTCTCGCTCGAGCGTCGGCCCTCTCCACTCACGGTGGGGAGAAGGTCGTGGGGTGGGGTAGGACCCCTCGGAGGGACCAGGCTGAGGCTCCGTCTCATGTTAGGTCAGGTTTCAGTTAGCCCAGCGTTAATTTTACGGAGTCTGAAACTAAGTAAAGTATGCTGATAATCCTTTCAAAAAATATAATTTTTACAATCAAGATTAAAAATTATAAAGTACGTTTTTTATACATTGTAGTGGAAGACGATTTTCCGAATCTTCGTCTTTCGTTCAAAAGATCACGGATGGTCGAGAGAGGGGAATGGACAAAGAAGGAGTAAAGGAGGGTAAAGATTCACTGTGTACACGTCGCTAAACGTAAGTCAATGACAAAGTCAAACAACAGTACACTCAAGTGTGAGACACGGTCTGTCCCGAGGTACGTGACTTTGTCTGTCTGGGTGCCGGGGCCCCGTCGTACCCGAAGTGTGGTCTGCCCCCGACCACGAGACTCCTTTTGGTCACGTCCCTTTCGTGGAGGTTAGTCGCACTCGTCTCCCACCCCACGCCGCGTCCCACCACCCGTCCCAGAGACGTCTCTATTGTGGACACCCTTTCCTAAGGTCCGTCCCCTCGTCGGTCACGGTGTCAGGGTCCGGGTCCTTCTCTCCGGTACGGGCACCAGTGTCCTCCTTCGTGTCTCCCTCTCCTTCCTCCGACCTGCCCTGTCCCTGCGGAGTCCCGGCCACAGGTACACGTCCGGGGTCCCCAGAAGGACCTACTGTGTCTTGTTGGCACGCCGAAAGTCGACGTTCGCCGTACAAGAGACACGATTCTGCTACGAAACCAAGTAAAAACCCTTCTCCGTCGTCACCCCTCAGGGGAGTCTCCAGTCAAGTGACGGTCTATACTCCCCTCTCACCCGACCGACTTCTACGAGCCCTCACTCCCACACTCCGCAGACCGACCTCTACATAAAAATTTGTCCCGAAGGATCACGTACAATTTGCGTGGTTCTGACTCACTTTATTTACTCCGTACTTAGGACCACTCCGAACTCTTTCCTGTACGGAAATAAAGTACTAAGTACCCCTTGACTCTCTCCTGGTCAAACACTCGGTCACCCCGTCGTCCTCGGTCTCCGGCCGTCAGTCACCCGGGCCCCGGCGGGCCGGAGCAGGTCGGACTCGGGCGAAGGACGTCTCTGGCCGTGCCTCGGACGAGACACTCGGTCCTCGGCGTCTCAGTCGAGACGAGCGTGGACGAGATTGGTGGGGGACACGACGGCGGGTGTACGTCTCTCGAGGCCCGGTCCACGGGGATGGAAGTATCTGGAAAGGGGAGGGTCCCTCGTCTACTCCTTCGGAGGCGGACTCAGTAGTTCAGAATAGAGAGTCATCCCATTTTAAGGACACCGGTGACACTGTACTGAAAAGTCTATGAATGTGTGTCCCCTTCCGAGGACGTCTAGGTGGAGATAGTCCTCTCTACGACGGAGACGCCGACGACCTTCCAGGGATCAGACCCACTATACATCTTTTCCGGGAACTGTGTTCGGAGGACCTAAAGACATCTACGTCTCTTATTCTTACCTTACCTTTCACCTGACATCTCTGCGTGGACTACCCTCTGTTTGGTACGTGACGGGTGTGATTCTACTAATCACCCCGCCCGGAGTGGTGCCGTTTGGTCGGTGGACTGGTTTTCGAAGGAGAGAGTCGTCTTGGCTTCGGGCTCTAGGTGGGTACACGGAAGACGAGAGACCGGAAGAGGTCAGTCTTTAAGGAGTCGGTTGTGCAGGTTGCGTCAGTGGGGAGAGTCTGGGAGGACTCTGGTAGACGTTCTCTGGTGGAGGTTGGTCTCCTAGGGACGGGTCCGTTAGTTTTAGTCGTCGTCGCTATAAGACTAGGTGTGTCGGGTTCACTGTTTGGACTCCCAGCGCTCCGGTTCCTGTCCGGGGTTGGAAACGACTTTTCGTATTCCGATTTCTCCTAAAGTTCCCGGAGGAGGATGAGTGGGTCTCCTGTTTACCCCCGAAGACCCCACGTACTCTCTTAGTGTCTTCTCGGGTCGTGTTCGGTTTTCGACTTAGGTCTCCTGTGTCCGTTTAATGAGTACCCCCGTCCCCAGAGTCCCTAATATTTTCAGTTCATGCCTCTCACACCCGTTCCTAGGTTCCTATCCAGTTCAGAGTAGTGTTTGGTCTCCTGTGTGTGTCCCCTCTTCGGGATACAAACGTCCCTCACACCCGTTTCGAAGTCAGTCTTCAGTCAGGAGTAGTGTGTGGTCTCCTGTGTGTGTCCCCTCTTCGGGATACAAACGTCCCTCACACCCGTTTCGAAGTCACAATTCAGGGTAGAGTAGTGTGTGGTCTCCTGTGTGTGTCCCCTCTTCGGGATACAAACGTCCCTCACACCCGCTTCGGAGTCAGCCTTCAGGGCAGAGTAGTGTGTGGTCTCCTGTGTGTGTCCCCTCTTCGGGATACAAACGTCCCTCACACCCGCTTCGAAGTCACTATTCAGTTTAGAGTAGTGTGTGGTCTCCTGTGTGTGTCCCCTCTTCGGGATACAAACGTCCCTCACACCCGCTTCGAAGTCAGTCTTCAGTCAGGAGTAGTGTGTGGTCTCCTGTGTGTGTCCCCTCTTCGGGATGCAAACGTCCCTCACACCCGTTTCGAAGTCAGTCTTCAGTCAGGAGTAGTGTGTGGTCTCCTGTGTGTGTCCCCTCTTCGGGATACAAACGTCCCTCACACCCGCTTCGAAGTCAGTCTTCAGTCAGGAGTAGTGTGTGGTCTCCTGTGTGTGTCCCCTCTTCGGGATACAAACGTCCCTCACACCCGTTTCGAAGTCACAATTCAGGGTAGAGTAGTGTGTGGTCTCCTGTGTGTGTCCCCTCTTCGGGATACAAACGTCCCTCACACCCGCTTCGAAGTCAGTCTTCAGTCAGGAGTAGTGTGTGGTCTCCTGTGTGTGTCCCCTCTTCGGGATGCAAACGTCCCTCACACCCGTTTCGAAGTCACTATTCAGTTTAGAGTAGTCTGTGGTCTCCTGTGTGTGTCCCCTCTTCGGGATACAAACGTCCCTCACACCCGCTTCGAAGTCAGCCTTCAGGATAGAGTAGTGTGTGGTCTCCTGTGTGTGTCCCCTCTTCGGGATACAAACGTCCCTCACACTCACTTAGTACTGGTTGTTTGGTGTAAAATCGGTGTCCTCCTAATGACGTCGGTGGGGTACGGAGTCGAGATTCCCCCGGAGTCTCCTCCGGACACTGGGCAATGTCAGGGGTTCTCATACTCCTCTCTGAAGGGTCCACCAGGTCCCCGGTTCTGAGGTTACGTCTCTGGGTACAAGTCATGGACTAACCCCTTGATCGAGGGTGTACGACGTTGATTCTGTGTCGCGTCGACTTATTTATTTATGTATTTATTTATAAAATTTCTTTCTCACAATAGTCGTGTCTTAATGAACTAATCTATCTGGAAGGTGAAAGTACTGTCCTCTCCTCCATCCTCTTGTCGTCTCCCAAAGAATTCACAAGACCTCTATAAGAACGGTCGACGGAAGCACCAAAAAACATGAGGATTATTTGAAACAGAGGTTTGTTTAGACTTCGGGTCTGATACATGAGTAAAGGGGGAATAATGACTGTCGTCACCCCAGGTCACCATCGACTTCGGGACCCTTCCGTATTAAGACCTCGGTTGAGTCAATCCAGTGACCTGTCAGACAAGGACCCAGGTCCCTCTCCTTAGATCCCAAACTCTGTCTGAGTGGTCCCTTCTCTTAGGGGGCCGGAGGACCTTTCACACCGGAGAGGAGGAGTATCTGGAGCTGAGAGGAAACCGGAGAGGACCGACGGGAGACAGAAGGAGACTGAAGACATCGGAGTCTCACTTCCGGAGCACGTGTACTCACACACACGCTTACGCACGGACCCAGTCGCACCCGGTAGACCAGAAACGGCGAGGGAGTCCCAGTAGTGTCGTAGCCCTGAGGTCTAAGCTGGTGTCCCCAGGTCAAGAGTCCGGACGGGAGTCGTCGACACACTGGACCCCGTTCTACGAGTTGGACAGACACAGAGTTGAGAGTAGACACTATGTCCCACCCTCGTGGTCGTAGAACCAGACTGCGCATTCGTGTCCGTCTTAAGCCGTCTCCGACCGACTCTTACGTTCGGGGCGGAAACGACAAGAGACACAAAAAAAGAAGCTAGGAAAAAATAAAAAATTATCTTCCTATTAACGAAATGTCTTAGAACAAAGGACACACAGGAAGTCGGGGGTGTGGCAGGTCCAGAAGTCTCGATCTGTCCCTTCCCCGGCAAATCCGTGAGCCGACGGGACTACTCCCCCACACTCCAGTCCCCACGATTCCCTCCCGCTGGAGGAAAGGGTGGTGACGGCAAGGACGACTCGACCCGTCGGGGTCTCGGGGAGGTCAGCAGGTTCGTTGAGGCTGTCAGCAGGTGGGACGGCTCTTGTCTCGGACCTCGGCACACACGTCCTTTGGGGACAGGCCGGGGGTAGGGTGGGGGTGTGCCTCCCAGGAACTTCGGGTGCGGTGTCGAAGAGATACGTGCCCGGAGTATGGACACGGGTGCACGAGACGAGTTACGACGACACTGGAACTTTAAGAATTGATCCCTTATGAAGTAGGTATGTGAAGGGAAAATACTCACTTCAGACTACCTGGTGCCCCACGTGACGCTCGTCTCGTCTACGCGTGTCGTGTCCAGGGCCCCACTGGTCCGACGTGCACCCCTGTTCCACCTGTGTTTCAGGAGGGGACCACTCACTTCCACCCCTGGCGTGGTCCTTCGGTGCGAACGAATCTGGGTCTTGACTCGAGGCTGGCTCGGCTCCGTCGCCACAAGCATTCTCGGCCGGTGTGGGAGGGGAGACACCTAGGGGAGACGGGATAGGACTAGGAAGGTCTTCCCCAAAGTCCTCCGACTTCAGGTGAGTGAGTGGTCTTCTGTGGTTCCCCTCTCACCCGGTACCCTACCCCCCCGTCTCCCACGGTCGAGGTCCCGACCCCCGTTGCCGGGAGTCAAGGGAGGACACGGTCCGAAGGCTCCGCAGAGATGTACTTGGCACAGTCATTACTGGTGGGTGACAATAAAAGACGAAAGAAAGTGCGAAAGAATTTCCTTCTACAAACAGACACCGAACCAAAGGGATGTCCTTCCCTTCGGTGTATTTGAGGGGTAGAAGACACCGAACTCCGCCCCCGGTGCCCTCCCTCTCAATCCCCACTACGTCCGTCTCCCCGAAGTGGACTTTTTGCCACCCCTGGGTCTTTGAACGTCCCCGAGGAGTGGACGTGGAGGGTGGTCTCGACCCGGACCTTAGGGGACCTTCCGACTCGTCTAGTTTCGAAGAGGGAGGGGAGGGAGGGGAGTTTTTCGACTGAACACCCGGTCGGGTGTTGTGGGGGTTTAAGGGGTAGTGGGTGTCGGGGCGTGTCCGGGAGGGAGTGTCTTCACCCTGTCGGATGTGCCGCCGTCTCTACCACACACTGGGGTCTCGACCCCCAGAGTCGACTGGAACTCGTTGCCCCGACCACGAAATGTGTCGGAGGGTCGGGTCCCTCGACGGTCGTCGGTGTTCGTTGCTAGACTTCGTCTCGACCCCCTACCCCTCACCCCTACACTCGACAGACTCCAGGGTAGGACAGTGGTGCTACCACCGGTCCGGAGTGGACTGTGGCACTGGTGGGACGTGCCCGTGTATCCTCACGTCGTCAGCGCCCCTACCTGTCGGTCGACGGAGGCGGAGTGCGAGGTGGGACTGGCGTCGCCGGGGTGCCGACATGGTCGGGGCGGTCGCGCGCCGAGACGAACCGACGGTCCCGAGTCCCTGGGACCCACTCAGCCACTCCCGTCTCGAGGTCTCCGGTTCGGACAGAAGTCGGCAGTCTGGGTGGGACCAGTGGTCTGAGTATCGGGTCGGTCATAGACTTCGGTTCTACGGAAACCCTCTTACTGTGGTGTCTGTGACTGGAGTCTCGAGTCTGAGGACTTTTGCATGATTCTCTAATAAAAATCAGACAAAAATTTCACCCTACAACCGTCCTTACCTCTTCCCCTTACTGAAGGAACCACCACGACGCCAATCCTTAGGTGGACGGTTACGTCCTCTGTGCCCAAGTTAGGGACTAGACCCTTCTGGGGTACACGTTACCTCGTTGATTCGGGCACGTGTCGATGACGTCGGGTTCACGGACCTCGGACACGAAGGTCGGCCTCGTCGGTCGCGTCGCTCTTCAAGGTGTGTCTTCGCTCTCTCGTCGGGGGTACGGGATGTCGGTCTCTTTTCGGCCGTGTGGTCACTTCTGGGTCGTGTCGGTTTTCATTTATTTATTAGAAAAAAATTCATCCTCCAACGTCGTAAGGGACGACCAGGTCTCCGATTCTGAGACTCGAGGGTTGTGTCACTCCGGTCCAAGTTAGGGATCAGTCCCGTGATCTAGGGTGCACGGCGTGGACTTCTGCGTGGACGCACGGTGTCGATTCTGGGTCGCGTCGGTTAATTTACTTATAAGTTTCCATCCTCCGACAAGTAGACAGTGGTATCTTTTGACGTTGTAAAATCACTTTCTTTTTTTTGTTTCTAGAATAAAACGTCCAAGAGCACCAACTAACGTTTTCAAAAGAGTATTGTACGTCGACAAATTTTTTATTAATCTTTTATGTCTTTGATTTTGGGTGGGTATTTACACATCCCTTGTGGTTAATGACGTCGTAGACCGGTGGTGTGTGCCCTTGTGTGTACACACAAAAGGAAGATGTTTGCGAAAGTTAGAGGTGGGTGAAAGGGTGGCCCGAGACGAGACGAGTGGTTCTTCTGACGTGAAACCGGGGCACTAACCCCCCCAAAGACAACTCGAGTCCCTCCGCCCCCTCGTCCCGACACTTCAACCCCCGTGGCAGACCGGACGTCACTCTTCTCTTCGCGCACACGAGGGGGAGATCCAGATCATTGAAGTCCCGGGAGCGCTCGTCGGACTCTTCTTCGGAGAGTTTGTGGAAGGGACGTAGAGATTCATTGTCGTGCAGGGTCCAGAGTCCCAAGCCGACACCCAATTTCGGAGAGAACAACCTTTCTTTACACAAAGGTGTCTGTTGGACGGACCTAGAGTCGGAGTCAACCAGGAGAACAACCTTTGCTTTTCACAAAGTGTCTTTGGACGGACCTAGAACCGGATCAACCAAGAGAAAGACCTGCACCTTTGACAAAGGTGTCTCTTAGACGGGTCTAGAGTCGGAACCAAACAAGAGAACAATCTTTGCTTTGCACAAAGGTGTCTCTTGGACGGGTCTAGAACCGGAGTCAACAAAGAGAACAAGCTGTACCTTTCACAAAAGTGTCTCTTAAACGGACCTAGAGTCGGAGGCAACCATGTCTACATTGTCCGTCATGCAAGTCCCCAGTCCCTTCAATCAGGACTTCGAAGGACCCTAATCCCAATGTCGCGGAGGAGTGGAGGTGGGGAAGGTGTCGGTACCTCGAAAGAGAAGGTCTCCTTCCACAAACCGTTGTAGTCGGTGTTTCTGTGTATGACCTCTCCTCTTTCCGGTGCCGTCCGCCCCGACCCACAAGAACCCCCTCGTCTCCCCGGAACCTGTGAGGTGCGACCTGGGGACGGGGTGGCCGAAGAGGAGGGAGAGTGACCCGTACGTCGAAAGTGGAGGACCCACGGACGGTCGCTCCCCGAGGGTTCTGTGGTTCGACCCCAACCGTTACCCACTCGACCTACGGTCCCTGGGCTCTGGGACGTCGTCCAGCCACGTGACACCTGTTCCTGGCCGGCGTGACTTGCCAATCCGGGGCGCGTAGGTCCTCTGGGAGAGACCTGAGGTCCATCTCCACGACGACGGGGGTCACGGGTGGACCCAGAGTCCTCCAACTTCTCTCCGGGTCCAACAGGAAAGGTGGAGGACGGGTCTCGTACTGTTTCCGGTCAAGGGTTTTCAACCTCATCCCATCCGTCTCACGCACGACAGAAGTGTAGTCGAGAGTGTTCCTACTCCGACAGGTCCACGGGTGTTGTAGTGAGCGGGTCCACGGTTGATGGGAGGAATAAATAATCCCCGTCCCTCTGTCCCACCGACCGCACTACGAGGGGACCTGGTCTCTTCTCTGGGGGATCCAACATAGAGAAGATGGAGGACTCTGGGTCCACCCGTGACACCCGTCTCGTGGAGGAGGACCCTAGGTCTCTCCCACAGGACTCACCTGTCCCGGACTGAAGGGTCACACCGAAGACCCCATGCCCGTTCTCCCCGTGATTGAGGAAAAGTTTACAAAGTCTGTTGGCGACTGAAGGAAAACCAAAAACCAAAGTCTAGAAAGACTATACCAAACAAAAGTCTCAGAAGTAACTTAAGCAATGTTATAACGAAGGTAAAGTACAACACTAAAAAACCGACGTTCCGTACACCCTAACAATGGTTCAGGTTCGAGTGAGACGAACGGAGTGTTGTCCGGTTATTTAGTCTCCGCTCCACGGCTCCGCTCCCTATGCCGAATTGAGCCTTTCGGCCGTCTGACTCTTTTGTCGTCTGATCGTAGAGTCGCTCTGGCAGAACGGTCCCAGACCTACGGCCACAGAAAATATCTTGTGCCTCGACCCTTCCACTCCTTTATTTCATTTTCCGGTAATTAGACCGTTTATAGAGGACCTTACCGGTCGGGGCCCTCCTCTACACAATGAAAGAGGGAAGGACATCGGTAGGTGTCCACCTGTCGAGGACTTGTTTCCGTCTCCCGGTCCCAAAGGACTTCGTCCGGTAATACATACCTGTCATAGGGACATCGTTTGTTTGGTTCTCCTTCGTTTCAAATTTCATTTTCTAAATTAAACTTTTTTTTTTAAAAAAAAAATTTGTACCTCAGTCTAAAACAAGAAGGGACATTGTCAAGTCACAGGTAAGGTGTCAGAGTGCCTTTTCCCCCTGGACTAACGAGATTGACGAGATGGTTGACGGAGAAAACCCCTCACGGGTGGTGACCACGGTCAAAAGACTTACGACTCTAAATGGAAGACAACGAAAAAACCTTTCACAGATGACGTATACATGTCTGTGTTTTTACAAATATTAGATCCACAACTCTCAATACAAAATAAGTCGTTCTTAGAAAATCATGAAGTTTTTACGTCCGTCGTAGATTTCCATTCCTTAAATCGTAAAAAATACAGACCCTTCTACGTTCTCAGTAGAGTAACTTTAGTAGGGGAAACTATGTGTAGAGTGGTAGACCCCGGTCATAGGACAGAAGACGAAGGACTGAAAAGAGTCCCTAGTGGCACCCTCACCGGCGTCAGACCGCCGACCATCTCACGTCCATAAGAAGAGGAAGGACTCAAAGAAGTCCCGAGGGGTATTCTTCACCGACGTCGGACTACCGAAGCTCTCCCTTCCATAAGAGGAAGGGTTCTAAGGAGTCCCGAGTGTCACGTCTCACCGACGTGAGACTACCGACGACTTTACGTCCATAAGAAGAGGAAGGACTCAAAGGAGTCCCGAATGACACCCCTCACCGACGTCAGACTACCGAAGATCTCTCATCCTCCCCCTCGGACCTAGGGGTAACTCTAGTAGAGTCGTCTCTCTCGTTCGTACGGGACACTGAGGTCTGCTAGAAGGTTGTGAGCCCCGAGTCGCAAGACGGACGTCCTAGGTGTTGGTGGTCGAGGCGGTGGTACGAGACGTGAATCAACGATACGTCGGAACTTTGGATGTGACGTCCTCTGGGAGATTTACACCGCAGGACAGGTCGTTTGAGAGTCAGTGTGGGAGGTTCGGGCTGGGTCCGGGTCGGAGCGACTCTCCCAGAGTGACCCCTGGGTCCAAGGGGTAGGACGAGAGGGTGTAAGGGAAACCAAGACACACTATAATTGACAAAAATGTCGGCAGTATTATCACAACTTGTGTGACGGTGCCACGACGGTCGGACCCAGAAGACAATAGGGTGACCCTAAGACACCTTTGTGTAGCCTGCGACCCGACCTTCTCCTCCCCGTCCAGACCGGAGGCGACTCACACCCGCAGACGACCTTCCTCTCGTGTCGACGTCGGAGCGGCCGACGAGTGATCGACAAACGACCAGGTACACGGACCTATTAGTTGCCGGGTCTATTCGGACGAGGGAGGAGGGGTACGAGCACGACCACTTAACCTTATCAATGGTCCATCGAGTGGACTCCTGAGAGGTCCTCGGGGTCCCTACCCCTTGGCGAGCCCCATTTCTCCTTTATCCGTCTCCGGACATATTTTGCTATGACTTTTCGCAGATAAGGATTTGTGTTCGGTTCGCTTCGGGTGTACGTAAGGGGGGAAAAGGAAACGAAACTCACATACCAGAGGGAGACGCGTACTAAGACCGGGTCCGTCTACCCCACTCTGAGGCAGGGGTCTGGGGGGTGGACCCCAGTGTGTAAGGGAGCCAGTCCCGTGGAACCGACACCAACCGCCCAGGGGTCACACATTTGTTCGGTCCAGTTATACCAGTTTCGACACCAAACAGGTCATCCGCACATACCTACACTCTCGACCTGGTATTTCTTCCGACTCGTGGCTTTTCGACTACGAAAGCTTGACACCACAATCCCTTCTATGAACTCTCGGGGAACCTGACGTTCCTCTAGTTTGGTTAGTTAGGATTTCCTTTAGTTGACACTTATAAGTAACCTACCTGACTACGACTTCGACTTCGAGGTTATGAAACTGGTGGACTACCCTTTTCGACTGAGACTTTTTCTGGGACTACGACCTTTCCTAACTTCCGTCCTCCTCCTCTCCTGCTGTCTCCTACTCTACCAACCTAGTAGTGGCTGAGTCACCTGCACTCAAACTCGTTTGAGGTCCTCTGTCACCTCCTCTCCTGCTGTCTCCTACTCTACCAACCTCGTAGTGGCTGAGTCACCTGCGCTCAAACTCGTTTGAGGTCCTCTGTCACCTCCTCTCCTGCTGTCTCCTACTCTACCAACCTCGTAGTGGCTGAGTCACCTGCACTCAAACTCGTCCGAGGTCCTCTGTCACCTCCTCTCCTGCTGTCTCCTACTCTACCAACCTCGTAGTGGCTGAGTCACCTGCGCTCAAACTCGTCCGAGGTCCTCTGTCACCTCCTGTCCCTGCGAACCACACAACGTCAGGCACGTCAGTATTTATCGACCTGTGTGAATCTCGGACTTGTTGTTGTTGGTCCATCGGATAGACTCCGCAGAGCTACTCGGGGTCCCCTCGACTTGAACAGTCTCCCTTTTTGATTCTCGGGATGGAGTCGTGACTGGGGAGCCTCCCGGTACCTTGGGGTGCCAGTGGGTCTCTTTGGGTGGAGTCGAGGTCTGGGGTCTTCAGACTCGTGACTGTAAGTCTGTGTCCGTGTCTCAGAAGGTCCTGTCTCCTGTCCGGATCAGACGTGGGTCCGGAGGTACAGGATGACGTGTCTCATGGGCCGGTCCGCATTTACAGGAGTGACATCTTCTCGACTAATGCATATTTGTATTAGTCACGTCTGTCCTGAACCTCTCCAGACTTAGGTGGTGCATCTGTCTTGAACCGGTCCGAGTTTCATCGAATCCCGACCCGAGGGTCCTCTGTGTCCAGTGTGGGGGTCCCAGAGAGTAACAACCTGTCCCCGAGTGGACGCACGCTCTTGACCCTGCATGGAAAGAACTTCTTTAGTAGGGACCGAGGTGTGAAGTGGGTGTAGTCCTTTCCTTGTTTTCGAAACAGTGATTTGTAAAACCGTCCGTTTTGTTTTGACACTGGTCCAAAACGCTGGTGCACCACCAGTCCCGGCCCCCCTTTCGGTCCTTGGGCCACCTCGCGGTGGGTCTCAGGACGTTCCTGTCTGGCCTTCACCGGGCCGACGTCGCAAGACCCGAGGGTCGTCCTCCACGACGCGTCCAGTGGGTCCGTCCTGTCGGGACGTCGCAGGCCAGGCCCCTCTCGCCCAGGCAGGTAGGACGACCAGTCAATCCCTACCTCACGCGAGTCCATGACGAAGGGACGTCCCAGCCCCTCACCCGGACTATGGAGGATCCGAGGACCAGTTCACTGAAGGACGGCCCCAACTGGGGGTGTCCCGTGGCACGACGTAGGTCTGCCTCTTACACCCGTCTACGCCCCGTATCTGCGGTAGTCTCGTCTCGCGGACACCCTTTAGGGTGGACGCGGGCGGACGGGTGGAGCCCGGGGTTCGGGGGTGGGGTACTAGGTAATGGTGTGTGTGTGAGGGTGCGGCGTGTGTATACGCGACACGTGGATGTGGTACGTGTGTTTGTCGCGCACAGGTGGTTGTCCCGTGTGTGTGCGTGTCGCGGGCGTGTGTGCGTGTCGCGTGTGTGTGTGCGCGTCGCGGGCGTGCCCCTTATTTTACTTGTGGGATTCACGAGCGAGGACTTGTGTTCACTGCGAGTGCACGCAAGAGGGGAGGAAGACTCGAGACTGCCAAAGGTTTGATTTTTGCAAATATTTCATCAATTACCACTTACTGAAAATCTACTACCCTGAAAGATTGCAATGAGGTGTTTATGAGGTTCTGGACTCTCTACTCACATCTATAGGGTACACAGGAACTCTTTCCTTACCTGTTCGTCGTGCACCAGGTAGGTGTGTTGCTCACAACAGGTCGGCCTTTCCTTCCGTCGAGGCGGTGTCCGATGTCGCACCCACCTGGGACTGCCGTAATACGAGTCACTGTATTCCGTCTGTGCCTTCTTGTTTGCTACAGACTCAGGCGAGTATGTTCCCGGGATCTCGTTAGCCGAGGTATCTGTGTCTTTCGTCCTACCACCCACGGTCCCCGACTCCCTCCCCTTACCCCTGACTCCCAGGGTGGCCCTGACAGACCCAAACGGTTCTGTCTTCATCGCCGACTCGTGGCGGCGTGTGTCCGTGCGCGACGGCGTCGCAGACGTCGTCGACTCTGCACCTCCCTTGGTCTCGCTCGTGCCTGTCTGCCTGCTTCTTTGGGCTGTACGCGTCTTCCCTAATACCAAGTCGGTGCTCCTTCATTACGGCAGACGTCCCGACTAGGTCTTGACCCTGTTAACGTCATTCACCTCGTGAAGTCTTCGTCTTTGACCGCGACTACTCGATGAAATACTTTCACTTTATGTACGGCAGTCTTTTGTCTGTAACAATGTCCTCTCACGACCCACCCTCACTACCTAATCCTCCAACCCTAAGCAAATAGGAGTGTTTATGTATGTCTTGTATCTTAGCTGTGCCTGGATGACATCTTTCCCACGACATGATGTGTGAGATATTATTGCACATACACTTTTTGTGGTTCTACTTAGTCTTACACATACCCCTATTGACTACTTCTTAGAGAGGTGGTTGTTTGTGTTGTGACTTTCAGTCGATAGGAGGTTTTTTCATTTGTGATTGAAATTTTTTCTTTTTGTTCCCGATTACTCGGTGTCCGAAGACCGTTCACGGTCTTCTTAGGTGTCTGATCCTCAGTGGGACTCCGAGACCGATGACACCGTTGTCCTCATCCCGTACCTCTTTAGGACGGGGGACCACCGGTAGAGGACGTTGTCTTTGAAATGTCGATCACGGACACGACGTCGCTTTATTCCTTTTCGAAGAAGAGAAACCGGAAAGCTAAGGAAGAGATGAAATCGACGAGGAATGGATGGTAGAAGTAACTATTGACAAAGGAAGAAAAGTCCTTTAATTGGATAACTGAGAACTTTGTTACGTTTTTTCTTGTTCTTGTAACCTTCCTTGGAATATGAAAACACCTTTATTTACAAAAAACCTCCTTTATCTGTCTACCGAAATTAGGGGTTCGACCTTCTCCTCTCTTGTGTCATCTGAACACAGAGTTCTTGACACAGAGGGGACTACCCCTTAGTTCCCCTAGTGTGTCAACCCCGAATAGTAGTCTCCAACCTCTATTTCTCGTTTGTATATTCCTAGGACATAAGAAAGAAAAACGTAACAAAGTTTTGTCAGGTATCCGACCGCAGTCCCTCGGGTCATTGAACCCAGGTCGTCCGTCAGCGTCCTCAACCCCGGTAACAGAAAACATTTAACGTAACTCCGAAAGAAAGGTATTACGTTTTTCTCTTTTTGATATTCCTCTCCAAACGTCTCTCTCGTGGTATTTCAATTCGTAGTCCTATAATGATCGTATTTTAATTTTCTATTATCTACACTTTGTACCGAGTACGTCTCAATCTCCCGTTATCCACACCCTATAGGGACCTCTTCTCGTACCTTTCGGTGAGGTCATAAGAACGGACCTCTTAAAGTACCTGTCTTCTCGGACCACTCGATGTCAGGTGCCCTAGTGTTCCTTAGTCTGTGTTGACTCACTGATTGGTGTGTGCGTGTGTGTCCACGTCCTACATCGAATGTGTTGTCCAATCAGAAGACTTTTCTTCCTCTGAATTAATAGTTACGTCCGACACATAGTCCTTGTCAATTTCCTCTCTTCCTGAGTTTTCCGTTTTCTCCTTTTTGATAAAGAATGAAGTGACATTGTGAGTATTTGTGAAGTGTAAGCGTTCCTGACGACCCGGGATTTACTATGGTCGTGAAATTCTCAAAGGTACCCATTGATTGACAAGTGTAAGTGTTCCTGACCCGCCATTTACTATGGTCATGAAATTCTCAAAGGTACCCATTGATTAACTTCTGTCTTGACCCGTCTGACACTTCTACTTTAAAAGGTCAGTTAAGGTATGTGTGTTCAATTTTAGTTTCGGGTACTTTACCACGACGTGTGGTCCTTAACAATCTCTGCACGCTTAGTTTTGGTGTCGCTCCCTTGTGACGTCGACAAACTTTCCGGTAGGAGTCAGATGTTTCCTTTTTCCACCTCTCTGCACCTCCTTTCTCTTGTGAGTGCCACGACTACTCTACGTTTGCGACTCTTAGTGACACCTCTCCTCATGCCTTGACGAAACAATTAAAAATCATTCTGTTTGTAACTAAGGTCGGGTCCAGTGGCCCCCTGCATTACGTGCGGGACGAGTCGCAAGGGAGTAGAAGTCGCGGTTGTACCCTTCTGCCACGGACTTGTCGTCGGGGCGGGCTTCGCCGTCTGTCGGAGCCACTCTGTGTGTCAGTCCAGAGACGGAGCAGCCCGCCAATCGCTCCGAGGGGGAGGGTCGTTTCCCGAGGAATTTAGGTTTAAGTAAAACGTGTTTCTCCTTTCTTAGTCTGTATTTGATATTTGATTTAGTTCATAGAAATAAAAATTTATATTTTTCACTTCCCATTTTCGTCATTTTTAATGTGAAACACTTATTTAATGTTTGGTTTAGTTGATATATAAGACTGTATATTTTGTCTCCTCCTCCTACGTTCGGTGTGTTTGCTGACACACTCGCCGGGAACTGACACACCCATGGTGGGCCCAAGAGGTCGGCAGGGCCGGCGGCCTGAGCCGACGTCTGCGGTCGGCCCTTGGCCTCGACGAGACAGGCACTGTGGCCCACCTCGGAAGAAACAGGGGCCCACGCCTCTCTTGGGTTCACATACGCGGAGAGGGCGGTCCGAGGTGCGTCTTCCGAGTCGGACTCGGCACAAGAAGCGCTAGAAGAGGACGTCCAGTTACCGCCATTTTACTCCGCTTCCTTCGCGGCTCTTACACGGCGGAGGGGAAAGACGCCGACAAAATGAAAGAGGAGGGAGACACTCACTGAAAGAAACATAGTTTTGTCTTTCCCGCGCAAAGGTGTCAAGAGTGGCCCTAAACCCCGAAGTTTCCAGGAGGCAGTACCCGCTAACGACCCAAGAATAGCGATGACCGACGAGGGGTCGGAGTAAAACCCACCCAAACCCAAGAGAGGAAGGTTTGTTTCCGTCCGCAGGACCCCTGTCACTCACCTTAAAGAAAGAATGACCCTTGTAGGCGTTGTGGATTTTTCTACGCTAATCCCGTTCCGAATCACATGTGAACTTTCACAAATAGGAGGTTATGGGAGAAACGAAGAGCGGCAAACTAAGAAAAGAGGTAAAGTTTCAGTTTCGGTCGTCCGTGCCACCCACCGCAGAGGCCGGGAAAGAGTCCCTTTTACGCGGGTAACACTTCGTAAGGTCTTAGGCCCAAGGCATGAAATTTGAACGTCTCGGGACGAAGATGTCCTAATGTAAAGCACCCAAAGGCGAACAAAGTTTGTGGAGGCGGTGGAGGACGACGTAAAATTAAGGGAAGAGGCTGAGAACGAAGAGTGATGAAAAATCCTAGAAGACATATACCCTTCTTTTGGGACCTTTCTTACCTATACACAAATACGTACCGACTTAATTCAAGGACATGTGGAATATGTTTGTGTTGTAACCGGTAGTTGAGATAAGGTTATATTCTAGTTTTACTTTAACGTGTCTTTCTTCTTTTTTCCCCGTACTTTTTACGACGGCGGAACACCGGCAAAAGGCATTGTTGTTGCAGCTTTCGACACGTCTACCTGGGAATTATAAGTGTCCCGGGTACCGGAGCACTCATTTGTTGTGGGTCGAAGTTCCTCACAAAATCCTCACAAGTAGTTTTGTGTCCCGTCTGCAAGTTCTCAGATAACGTTCTCCAAAGTGTGAGTATGAGAAAATTTTTTTTTAGTGTCCTTTACTACAGTTAGTACGTTTATAATCTCTTTAGGTTTAGTTTTGATGTTGCTCCGTAGTGGAGTGTGGTCAGTCTTACGGATAACGGTTTGCGAGACGTTTCTTGGTTCCGACCTCGACCACACCCCTTTACTCTTGGGAGGAGGTAGCTAGGACCTTACAGTTGACCCTTGTTAGAGACACCTCTCTCGTACGCACGATTCAGTGAAATCAGTACAGGTTGAGAAAAGCTGGGGTGCCTGACATTGGACGTTCCGAGGAGACAGGTACCGCAAGAGGTCCGTCCTTATGACATCACCCAACGGCACAGGGGGAGGTCCCCTAGAAGGGTTGGGTCCCTAACTTGGGCACAGAAAATACAAAGGACACAACCGTCCACCCTAGACGGTGGACCCTCTGGGTACTTCTGTCACACTTCCAAGGAATTTGTTACTTTTACCCTTGTTACAATGTTATAAGGACTGTGAATTTTTTCTACGTGTTGGATTTTCAACTCTCAATACAAAATAAGTCACCCTTAAAAATCCTGATGTTCGGGTCCTCTGTGGCAGAGTTCATTGGGACTCTCTTGACGAGGGTCCTCCACTTCCCTCCTCGGTCCAATGTGCCTCGAGACGTTGTTTCTCGTCCGTCAGACTTGTAGTTTTCCGCTAACAATCTCTTTTGGTCTGTAGGACTCAGTCCCTGAGTCGCTGGACGGAGGACTCTTTCGACGTACGTCCAGTCCTTCGTTGTCAGTCTTGACCTGTACTTCGTTGTCTGACCAAGGTTTATCCTTTTCCTCACGCAGTTCCGACATATAACGGTGAGACGAATAAATTGAAGATACGTCTCATGTAGTACTCTTTGCGACCTGACCTTCTTTGTGTTCGACCTTAGTTCTAACGGTCCTCTTTATAGTTATTGGAGTCTATACGTCTACTGTGGTGGGAATACCATCTTTCACTTCTCCTCGATTTTTCGGAGAACTACTTTCACTTTCACCTCTCACTTTTTCAACCGAATTTCGAGTTGTAAGTCTTTTACTTCTAGTACCGTAGACCAGGGTAGTGAAGTACCGTTTATCTACGTCTTTGTCACCTTTGTCGTAGTCTGAAATAAAACCCCCCGAGGTTTTAGTGACGTCTACCACTGACGTCGGTACTTTAATTTCTGCGAATGAGGAACCTTCCTTTCAATACTGGTTTGATCTATCGTATAAGTTTTCGTCTCTGTAATGAAACGGTTGTTTCCAGGTAGATGAGTTCCGATACCAAAAAGGACACCAGTACATACCTACGCTCTCAAACTGACACTTCTTTCGACTCACGGTTTCTTAACGACGAAAACTTGACACCACAACCTCTTCTGAGAACTCTCAGGGAACCTGACGTTCCTCTAGGTTGGTCAGGTAAGATTTCCTCCAGTCAGGACCCACAAGTAACCTTCCTGACTACGATGTCGACTTTGAGGTCATGAAACCGGTGGAGTACGTTTCTCAACTGAGTGACCCTTTCTGAGACTACGACCCTCTCTAACCCCCGTCCTCCTCTTCCCCTGTTGTCTCCTACTCTACCGACCTACCGTAGTGGTTGAGCTACCTGTACTCAAACTCACTTGAGACCCTCAACCACTCCCTGTCCCTCCGGACCGCACGACACTAAGTACCCCAGTGTTTCTCAACCTGTACTGACTCGTCGACTTGACTCGACTTGACTTGACTACCCCACTTCTACTATGGATTGACGGAGGTGTATGAGACACTCCAGCTTACCGGGGATGCCCTCATCCTACCGGTGTTTCCCGTGGTACTTGAGTTTTGATCCCCTCTGTCAGATATGTCATCAGGGCCTCTCGGTCCTGTGGGCCTGGTTATGGGTATATGACTGAGTGCCGGTCCCAGTCGCGTTCTGGGAGGATGAACCTGTTCCAAGACATAGGTCTTCCCTTTCCTCCTTTATAATTACCGTTTTTTTTTTACTGACTACTATTTTTTTTCCTTTAAGATGTCCTAAACCTACCTCTACTGGACGGGGGAGGGGGTATGACCTATTACTGTGTGGACGAAGGGTCACGAGGTGGTCCTGGTCTCCGACGGATTGCGGGCTAGGTCCCGACCCACTTCGAGGACTTCGTCGGCGTCGAGGAGACGGTTGAGAGGACCTCTAGTGTCTCGACGGCAAAGCCCTCCGAGGCTAGGGTCGCTACCTCTGGAGACCAGTTACGGGGGTCTTAAGGTGGAGACGACCTGGAGGATCTAACATAGGTGGAGAGGGTCTCTCATGACTACCCCTCCCCCTTCTTTCGTGACTTTAATCTCCGACACACGGTGGTTCCTCGTTCCCCTGTCTTGGGGTGATGTCTACGGGGAGTCTCTCGATGTCGTCGGAGGTCAAGTCCTGCGTACACCCGTGATGGTAGTCGGGGGACACCGTATAATAATGGTCGGTGAAAGGAGATGCCGAAATAATTTGACCTTCTCTGTGTGAGGTGGTATGAGCCCTCTCGGTGTTCGGGACTAATCCGATTATCTCTGATAAAAAGCTTGGGTGGCGGGATGTATCCTACTGTATTGATTAATGATCAGAGGGAAGAGTCGTGACTCCTTTCTGTGTCCTAGGATTGACTCCGGTCTTTTACCAATTCTCTTTACCGTGGACTCCCATGACGGTTGGGTGTCGCCACCCGTCTTGGCCGCTGGGGGCAATTCTCCCTCCGGGTCAGCCCTGACATTGTGTCTCCTTCCCTCACCGGTGGACCTCTCTACAGTACACCGGTAAAGTGTTCCGGAGCTCCCTCCCGGGTTTTTGGACTCGTGCCGTTTTGGGAGGCTTCACTAAGTTTCCCTTTCGCTTAGCGGGAGACTCGAGATGCTTTCTGACACGTTCCGGATATCTGAAACATGTGGTTATCTAGTCTCCGACGACCCAGAGTCTACCACTATTTACGTCGGAGACACAGAGTTCGGACGGGACTTTTACAGTCTACTCCCTCCCCTCGTGGTTCACTGAGTACTTAAAGATATGTAGGGACTTACGGGTCATGGAAACGACCCTTCTCTAACGACAGATTTAACCCCCGTGTTCACTGGAAAGGGAGGGTACTTTCCGGGGAAATGAGAGGGGGAGTCATTGGGGAGTTCTACTTACCTCCAACGTACTAGAGGACCTTCCCGATTTGTAAGCTCTGTCTCTCTCAGTTGCGTTGTTAAGGGACTCCAGACCCGCCTTCTGTTGTGGGGGTTCGAACGCTTTGTTCAGGGTCGTCATGGTCCTAAGTTTGCGTCACGTGAATGTAGTCCGGGCGGAACCCGGACGGTCTGGAGCGATTCGGCGAGTGAGAAATGTCCTGACTTTCGTTCCACCGATACCCTCACAGCAGGGTCTGACGCCCCTGTGCCCTGTCTGGGTACCGAAGAGAGGTCTTTTCCGGTCTGTTGCAACGGTGGGCCACCGGCCCTACGAATACGCGTCAACGACACCAACGGAATGACCAGGCACTCCGTTGGTTCGACTGAAACCCGGTTCTAAACTAGTATTTTCAGTTGTGAGAGGACGCTCCCCTGGGGGTATTTACCGACAGCTGTAGGTCTAATGAGTTATGGTCTCTGACAATACACTCTTGGAGGTACAATGATAAGTCGGAACAGTCCGGGACTTAGGTCGGTGAGAGGAAGGATACCCTCTTCCACCCGGGAGCGTACTAATGTTCCTTTAGGATCTTCAAATACGCTCGTCTGGACTGAACTGATTTTATGCTGAGAGACCGTATTCCTAATAAAGTCAGATTAAAAAAAATTTTTTCCCTAGAACCTTTCGACTCATCATTGACAGGAAAACTCTTCCTGTAAATGTCATCTCTTCAGAGGTATAACTTCCCGACAGGGAAAAGGGTGGTCTTTATCCGTCTACTAATTTAGAATTCATTGAGAATAGTTGCCTGTTCGGGATTGAAGTTAGACGTTCGTTGGTGTGGGAAGAAGTGACACAAAACGTACTATCGGACGGCATTGACGGAAGGGGATGGGGGATCCAGAAAACAAACACAGACTTCGACCGTAAATTCCACTACCGAAACCTGTGAACTCCCTCACTGAGTCAAAAGAACCAATTGAAGGTATATATGTCCTCCATAGGTACGATAATTTGAAGACGAAAAGAGGACCATTAGACAGAAAAAAACAGAAAATGTCCCTTTCAGGGTTGATTGGTGGACCCAATCTCCTTCTAACAAAAGGGGGGTCCGTGTAAGTTACTTGTGACAGGTCGTTACCCTTCCTGCTCGGTAGTCGGACACCCTTTCTTTCTTATGTAGGATCGACCGTGTGGCGACGTCTCTGGTCACGAGTCTCTTGGTTCGTGGTGTGAATCTTTCGACCTCTCGAGTCCGAATAATACGGCCGTCCGGGACTCCTCAATTGTGAGGTTCGAGACTCGGGGCTTGTCTTCCCAATGTCTCAAAAATATCTGTCTGACGTCATCCGTTGTGATCGACAATTATCCGACCAAATTCGATTCCCCAAAGAGTACGCACCCTTGTCGTCAGTTCTGCCCCTCCCCCTACGGACTGGACCCGTCCGTACTAATTCGTCCAAACGTCCCCGATCCGGTAACGTTTCTCGTCCTGTCCCACTCACTCTATTCGAGGCCAAGGGTCGTGACATTTAGGGGCGAAAGACTCTGATGCACTGGAGGCACTAGGTCTGAAACGCTCTTCGTTCGACTCAATGTCTCCGTCTTCCTCGTCCCCTAATGCATTTTAAAATTGAAAAGAAGAGGTTGACATCCCACCTTTCGGACAGGGACAAAAACAGACTCGGGCGTCTAGACACACCGGGGTCCCCATTTGTATTAGATGAGTTTAAGTCGATAAGACCCGCGTCGTCACCCTCTGTGTGACATCTCTCCTTCGGCTGAGACTGAGGTACAACCTTCGACGAAGACACTGAACACTGAACGAAAAACAACAAAAATAATAATATTAGTACGAGTCACCGAACGGACCTCCTGGGATGGGGAGACGAACTGACACTTGATTTCACGGAAACAAGTCGAGTACCTCCTTATCAAACAGGGATGGGTGTGGGGAAGGTTCCGACCTGTAAGGCACCCTTTACAAAACGTTTTGACTTCCGGGAAAGCGAAATTAAGGGGTGACGGAGAGGGAGAGATTCGACGTAAACTGAAATCAAGGAGTAACGAAGAAAGAGAGATCAGATAACCCGTAGGTCTGGGGTTATTCCGTCAACAAAACTCCACGATCGGACGGTAGAAGAACCCGACGACCGAGGGTTCAATTTCGGAGAAGAAACGGAGTTGTGGAGCAGGGAGCCTAAGTAACCGGATAACACGTCGGTCACCTCACTCGAACCTGAGTCTTATTGTCTTTGTATGTCTCATCGGAGTCACATTCCCTACCCCGTTTTCCACGACTGAGTTGAAACCTTTAATTGTCACACATCGGATTTCCGTTTTACCTAGAAAGTATTTGTCACCCGAGTAAAATACCCCAAGAAAGGTCCGGCGTCATCGATCCTTTCGACTTCGGAGAAGTGCACTGAAGTCATTACCCCGTTCCGTTTCTACTTGCCCTCTGCCACCCTCGGTCCGACGAGTGGCACCCCCACTCTTCGATGTCCGTTCGTGCCCCTGCCGGAGACGGGGGGACTGGGACCTAGACCCGAAGGACCCTCCCACTGCACCCCTCGACTGACCGGCCCTTTACGTGTCTAGAGACGTGACCCTTCCGGGACGTGTGTATCCTTAGAGTGTGGGGTAGAAAGGGGATATGGACGACCCTTGTCGGGAGGTGCCAGACGCTCCACGTCTAAAAATCTGTAAGAATGGGGGTCCGTCCGTGTCCTCAAGCTCCCAGAACGAATGGGGATTCGACAGGGTCTTCGGTCCCGGCCCTCCACCCTCGGTCCTACGTCCACGGACCCGGAGACCGGTCGTCGACCACCCTTCCTCGGTCAGGACTCCCGTCCTCAAGGGACTGCTGCCGACACTCGGGCCACGGGACTACCCTGAGGAGGGGTGACCCCTGTGTCCGCCCGGGACGACGCCGAGACGAAGGCGGACCCCGGCAAACTACTTCGGCGTCGTGGTGTCTCGAGACTTCAGAGGACTGGCTCAGGGATTAAGACTGTGTCACCAAAATGTTTCCTTACTCTTTCACTTCAACTGGGGGACTGTCGGTGAGGAAACCCGAGACTCAACCAAGGCTGCCCTGACGTCAGTGACCTGTGCCAGACGACATTGGGGACGGGGGAGGACCGGAAAGGAGAAGGACGCTACTGAGGTCGCTGTAGAGGTCGGACCTGGGGAGAGGGTCCGGTCTGCGTGACCGGACTGGTGACGTAGGCGTAGAGTAGAGCCCCCGATTGTCCGGGGAGTCTCCCGACTCTAGGACGACGAGGGGTACGGGTCTTCCTCAGGGTGGGAGAGGTCAACGACTAGGGGTGGGTCCGGGAGGGTCCGGGGGTGAAGGAACACGAGGTCACTGACAGTCTGGGAGGACGTCTCGGAGACCGGTCCGGGGTACGACTAAGGGGAGTGGGGGTGTCGGGACCGGGTTCGGGTTCGGGAGGTCGTCCGGGGTTGGTTCGAGGGACTGGGGTCCCCGGCGAGTGTGGGGTCCGAGTTGCAAAAGAAGGACGTCGTATTCAGTTCAGTACTGAGAGAGGGGGGCGCTGAGGGGGGTTCCAAAGGGGGAAACGACACCGTAGACCACCCTCTCTGTAAACGGTCCTGGGACTCTCAAGGGTCATAGGGGTGATCCGACGACCGAGGACCAAAGGGTCTGTGACTCGTGGGGTCTTCCTGTCCCTGTGTCTTGGCGTGGGGTCTTGGTAAGAAGTCCTCTGTTCCTGTGTCGGGGGGTCTTGGAGAGGAGTCCCCCTGTTCCCTGTGTCGTGGGGTCTTGGCAAGGAGTCCTATGTTCCTGTGTCGGGGGGTCTTGGAGAGGAGTCCTCCTGTTCCTGTGTCGGGGGGTCTTGGAGAGGAGTCCTCCTGTTCCTGTGTCGGGGGGTCTTGGAGAGGAGTCCCCCTGTTCCCTGTGTCGTGGGGTCTTGATGAGAACTCCTGCTCCTGTGTCTTGGTGTGGGGTCTTGGAGAGGAGTCCTCCTGTTCCTGTGTCGTGGGATCTTGGAGAGGAGTCCTCCTGTTCCTGTGTCGGGGGGTCTTGGAGAGGAGTCCTCCTGTTCCTGTGTCGGGGGGGTCTTGGAGAGGAGTCCTCCTGTTCCTGTGTCGTGGGATCTTGGAGAGGAGTCCTCCTGTTCCTGTGTCGGACACCCCGGGATTTACCCTTTGGAATCTTTTCTTCCCGATCGAAACGCCAAATCTCGATTCTACCGCGGACCGTCTTCTCTACTCCCGCGGATTCAACATAACAGTTTTCAAAACTAACCGACAGAACTAAAAGCACGTGCACCTGTCGCGTACTAGTGAGGACAATGTCACTTCCACGTACTACTCAACTGGAAATTGCACTAACCACGTTGATACCGTATAATGCTAAACTGGAAATTGCACTAACCACGTTGATACCTTTCAGGGATCGTTTTGGGGGAACGAACGGATATATTTGGTTCTCAAACACCGTTATTTCGCCTTGACGAACCTCCCTTGGGGACAGTGCTGACTAACAGAGAGTGAGCACCTCCCCGACCCAACCGCCTGTCGTCCGAGTGGAGAGGAGCCCCGGAGAGCCGAAACGACTCCCTTCAAGGTGACGGAGAGAGAAAGACGCCTCGCGGGGGGCGTTGTCGGGGGGTCTTGGAGAGGAGTCCTCCTGTCCCTGTGTCCGGGGGTTCTGGCGAGGAGTGTTCCGGTTCCCTGTGTCGGGGGGTTTTGGCGAGGAGTCCTCCTGTTCCCTGTGTCGTGGGGTCTTGACGAGAAGTCGTCCTGTTCCTGTGTCGTGGGGTCTTGGAGAAGAGACCCCCTGTTCCCTGTGTCGTGGGGTCTTAGAGAGGAGTCCCCCTGTTCCTGTGTCTTGGCGTGGGGTCTTGGAGAGGAGTCTCCCTGTTCCCTGTGTCGGGGGGTCTTGACGAGGAGTCCCCCTGTTCCTGTGTCGTGGGGTCTTGACGAGTCCTCCTGTTTCTGTGTCGTGGGGTCTTGATTAGGAGTCGTCCTGTTCCTGTGTCGTGGGGTCTTGGTGAGGAGTCCTCCTGTTCCCTGTGTCGTGGGGTCTTGGAGAGGAGTCCCCCTGTTCTCTGTGTCGGGGGGTTTTGACGAGGAGCCCTCCTGTTTCTGTGTCGTGGGGTCTTGATGAGGAGTCGTCCTGTTCCTGTGTCGTGGGGTCTTGGTGAGGAGTCCTCCTGTTTCCTGTGTCGTGGGGTCTTGGAGAGGAGTCCCCCTGTTCTCTGTGTCGGGGGGTTTTGACGAGGAGCCCTCCTGTTTCTGTGTCGTGAGGTCTTGATGAGGAGTCGTCCTGTTCCTGTCTCGGGGGATCTTGGCGAGGAGTCCTCCCGACCTCGACGACGACGGACCAGTTCCTTTCGACTCTTCCCGACGCGTCGACCCGGCGTTCGTCCCGTCCGCGCCGGGGAGGGAGCCGGCGACGTAGTGGGGGCTCCCTGAACTCCCTTTCTCCCTGACTCCGTGTACAGTCGAGCAAGACTTCGTCCCGTAACGCCCGAGGCAGTACAGGGGGATTTAAGTGCAAGACTTGGGGGTTCTGTGGTCCTATACCGACCTAAACCTCTATCCCAAAAATTTCTCCACTGGTTTCATTGTACGACAGTGATTCGTAACTTTTCGTTCTTGACTTATGTGTCGGCAGGGGAGGAGGTCCCCTGGAAGGGTTGGGTCCCTGCCTTGGGTCCAGAAGGTGTGACGTCCGCCTAAGAAATGGTCGACTCGGTTATCCCAAAAATTTCTCCACTGGTTTCATTGTACGACAGTGATTGGGTTCTTTTCGTTCTTGACTTATGTGTCGGCAGGGAGGAGGTCCCCTGGAAGGGTTGGGTCCCTAACTTGGGTCCAGAAGGTGTAATGTCCGCCTGTGTCGGCAGGCGAGGAGGTCTCCTAGAAGGGTTGGGTCCCTGACTTGGGTCCAGAGGTGTAACGTCCGCCTTAGAAATGGTCGACTCGGTGGTCCCTTAGGGTTTGTGTGGCTAGTCGCAGAGTGCGTGGACTTGTTAAACGACGGCAAGTCACCGAGTCACACGGGGTGAGAGGCGCTGGGGTACCTGACGTCGTGCGGTCCGAAGGGACAGGAAGTGGTAGAGGTCCCTGAATGAGTTTGAGTACAGGTAACTCAGCCACTACGGTAGGTGGGCCTGTCAGTGAATTAAAATTTATCATTTCTACGTTAGCGGAGCCATTAACTTGTTCTCACGAGGTCCTGTCCCACTTGGTCCTCCGAGTGATTCCGAGACGAGCGGGACCTCTGATCTCTACCCGCACCGCTTCACGACGGGGAACACCGGTCAGGGGCATCGTTGTTGAAATTTTGGTCCCGACGCCCCGAGTCTGAGTGGTCCCGACACCCCGACATATACTGTGGACGGAAGTTTAATACAGCAACACATTAGTAGCCTTTTGTTAAATTTTGTCCCGTGTGAAAGTTATTTGGTTAAAGTTGACCATTTAACATGAGTAGGACATATTCTAGTTCTTTCCTGGACGTGTCTGTGAGGTGGAGTGATTTATGGTTTACTTACCTTTAGTTTTGATGGTACTGCTCAGTGGAGTGTGACCAGCCCTTCTGGTTGTAGTTTTCTGGATGGTCCTTATTCAGGACGTCTCCCGATCCCTTTGTCTCAGCAGGAAACAGGAAATAGCCCTACAATTAACCATGTCCTTGGTACCTTTTGTCGTGTCTCCAGGGAATTTTTTCAGATTCGTGCCACTTTGACGTTTTAGACCGTCAGGGTGAGGACCTGAATCTGGGTCTCTTTTAGTCTTAATATTTGCCGTGTGCGTGGCGACTAAAGTCCCGTCGTACTGACTGTCGTGTCACAGGGCAGTCGTACTGACTGTCCTGTGACCCCAGTCGGTTTGCGTCGGTCGGCTGGTCGGTTTGGACCTTGATCCAAGGTTTGTCGAGTGTCTGGATTTACAGTGCGGTCGATGACATTTGGAGAGCTCAGGTAACTGGTTTTGTACTTGTGAATCACTATGGGAGAAGTGACCTCGGGACGACTCAATACTTTCTCTTGTCTTACTACGGTTACCGGGGTCGTACCTGCCTGGTTTACCAATAGTATGATTCCCTTCATTCAGTCTTTCTCTTTACTGGATTCTATGGTGACTGTCCACATACGACAGTCAAGTATGTTTACTTGTCACTGTGCTGTCTTTGTGCGTGCGTGAGTGTAGGTTGAGTGCTGTGCTGAGTCACTGACTGTTGTTGTCGCACTTTACGACACGACGCCTGCGAGTCGTAAGTGTTCCGGACACCCCGATGTCCACTTTTTATGGGCTAAAGTTCTTTATAGGTTCCTGACCAGGGACTTTTTCTTACGTTTTGAACCTTCCGGAAGTCCTTCGGTTAAAGTTCCCCTTTCAAATATAATGTGGAAACACTTTTTCAGTGTCCTTTTCTACAGTTGTAGTGATTTATAATGTCTTTACGTTTAGTTTTCATTTGTTCCATAGTGGAGTGTGGTCAGTCTTCCCGGTGACAGTTTTCGAGATGTTTGCAAAGTAGGACTCCTCCCACACTACTTTTCCCTTGGGAGAAGATGTCTACGACCTTCGTGTGTAGCCCTTGTGGGTGACAACTCCTACCCCACGTCCGGGGAATTCGTTCCCTTTGTTCTTATTTTAATCTTATGAGGGATGTCGGTGCGTGTTTCGATGCAAGGTTTGTCAAGTGTCTAGACTTACATTGCGGTCTGGGATATTCGGAGAACTCCGCATATATCCGTCTAGTACGAAACTGTATTTAGTGTCTTCCAAGAAAAACGTAGGTGGAGAATCTTATTACTTTTTTGATTTTATTTGTTTACCCTGGATCAATTGAAAGTTTCGGAACCGTCTCGTTTACTTTGGATTTTGTCTTCTTTTTCTGGTAGGAGTCCTACCCTTTTTATAAACGTTTCCTCTTATAGTGTTGTTGGAGTACATTCGTCGAACGCGCCGAGTTATGTATATGTCTATATGTGTATATATATCTTTGTGTGTCGTTTTGTACCCGGTTACTGGATTGACCTGTAAAGAGGTTTCTTCCGTATCTCTTCCAGTAAGTAGTCTACTCTTCCACGAGTCTTATTGGGTAATAAGATATTTATCCATTGAGTTTTCAGGTCACTGCATAGCTGAGTGTGGCCAGTTTACCGGAAAATTTTTTTTGGACACTGTTATTTACAACCTCTCACACACCTCTCGTCCATCGGGAGGACGTCACCAAAAACCCTTTCGTTTGACTATGTAGTTGATCTTTCTTTTTATACCTCAAAGAGAATTTTTGAGTTGTCTTAGTGGCATCCTGGGACTTTAGGGTGTAGACCCGTATCTAAACCTCTTTTTGTTTTGGAACTTTCTGTGGACTTGGGGATTCTAGGGTCAACGTGATCCGTGGTATCGATTCTGTCCCTTCGTCGGATGGACAGTTGCCCGTCCACCTACGCACTTCTTCTCCCGTGAACACGTCATTGTGTCATAATGAGCCGGTGCCTCTTCCCGCTTTATTGCGGTAAAGGTCAGTGTCCCTTCTTTCATCTCGACTAGTTTACCTCATTTCATTCCTTCTGTGTCTTTCCGATCATAGTATACTATTGTGAAAGTCCATCTTAGATTATTACCTGTGTTTTACTTACAGAAATGGGTTGTTTCCGTCTGAGTCCGGATCCTTTCTCTTTCCCCTCCCCGGTCCCTGCTATCGACCGACTATAAATGTATACGCGGGACGATGAATGTACTATTAGGTGTCTCTCTGACACACCGCGTTCCTTCGATGAGCTGGGAGACATTATTCGATGTACCCTTGTCCTGGTCATTTCCTCGCATACAGACATATTGACTCAGTTCAACGACATATATCCTTTTCTTTGTGTGTGTGTGTTGTAACATTAAGTGGATGTATGAGGTTAAGTTTAATATGAACCTTTGTTTGTTTTCCTTTCTTTCTTTCTTTTACGGATGAGGTCAGGGGAAATCGTGACTGCGGGACTCGACGGCAGTCTAGAGGCCTCGGGCTCGTCCGGCCCCGGCTCCGACCCTTCGGGACACAGGTTCCCTCGCCTTCTCTCACAGGGCCGGGCGCACCGGTCGGTAGGCGAGTACCTGCCCTCGCGGACGCTGGAGAAGGGGCCGGGCGCCGGAGGCCCAGGACGTCTCCTTCGCTCGGGTGACGCGGGGCTGCCACGTCGGAGACGCGACCCTCTCGCGATCCTCCGGGGCCCCGAGGGCGGAGGCGGAGGAAAGAATCCCAGGGGGGTCGACGCCCCTGTCGTGTGACGCGTCTCCTACCAAAGTTCTTGACTCTACACAGGGTCCTTTCTTGGCATTCCCTCTTCTTCAGTACTCTGTGTTTGTTCGGAAACCACTAAGGACGGTGTGAAGGGCGCGAGTGTTAGGCGCTTGTCTTAAAGGGGGTTCCGAGGCCGGCGGACCCACTTGGTCTCGGCCTGTACTCCTTTACGACGGCGGAACACCGCCGAAGGTCTTGTTGTTGAAATTAGAACCACCAAGGCAGCGAGTCAGTGCAGACTGAGAAACACTGGGGTACCTGACGTCGTGCGGTCCGAAAGACCAGGAAGTAACAGAGGGTCTCAAACGAGTTTGAGTACAGGTAGCTCAGCCACTACGGTACTTTGGTAGAAAAGAAGGCAGTGAGAGAAGAGGAGGGTGGAAGTCAGAAAGGGTCGTAGTCCCAGAAAAGGTTACTCAGTCAAGAAGTGTAGTTCACCGGTTTCATAACCTCAAAGTCGTAGTCAGGAAGGTTACTTATAAGTCCTGACTAAAGGAAATCCTACCTGACCAACCTAGAGGAACGTCAGGTTCCCTGAGAGTTCTCAGAAGAAGTTGTGGTCTCAAGTTTTCGTCGTCAAAAGGTCACGAGTCGGAAGAAATACCAGACTGAGAGTGTAGGTATGTACCGATGACCTTTTTGGTATCGAAACTTATATACGTGGAAACAGCTGTTTCACTACAGAGACGAAAAGTCGTGTGGTAGATCCAGACAGTCTCGGAAGGAAGGACCCTCGTTCACAGAAAAGTAAAGCACCGACGACAGTGGCACGTGGACGGGGGTAATGATGGCGACCGTAATCGGACCACCCAATCGGGCCGATGCCAGGTACCCCAGTGTTTCTCAACCTGTGCTGACTCGTCGATTCACGTGTCGTGTTCAATCTGTGTGCGTCGTCTCAAAGGAAAACTGAGATAACACACCAAGACTTTCGTGAGACTATTTGGTCTTATATCCATATCACGAATTCTCATGTTCTCAAGGACCATATTTCTGAACCTTTTGATTAGGTCAACCTTTTATGAAACTAAACCGATTTAAGGATAACTATCACCGGTCAATGTAGTGTCTTCCACTGTGTGACGAGACCAAACGAGTTCTGATGAGGTTTATAAACCCTATAACCGGTAGGTCCTCCCGTGTCAGTAAGAGTCTCACGACACATTAATCAACGTTACAAAAAATACAGATATGGTGAGAATACCGTCTTTCACTTCTCCTCGATTTTTCGGAGAACTACTTTCACTTTCTCCTCTCACTTTTTCAACCGAATTTCGAGTTGTAAGTCTTTTGTTTCTAGTACCGTAGGCCAGGGTAGTGAAGCACCCTTTATCTACCCCTTTGTCACCTTTGTCCCAGTCTGAAATAAAAAAACCTGAGGTTTTAGTGACGTCTACCACTGACGTCGGTACTTTAATTTTCTACGAATGAGGAACCTTCTTTTCAATACTGGTTGGATCTATCGTATAAGTTTTCGTCTCTGTAATGAAACGGCTGATTCCAGGTAGATCAGTTCCGATACCAAAAAGGTCACCAGTACACACCTACACTCTCAACCTGACACTTCTTCCGACTCGTGGCTTCTTAACTACGAAAACTTGACACCACAACCTCTTCTGAGAACTCTCAGGGAACCTGACGTTCCTCTAGGTTGGTCAGGTAAGATTTCCTCTAGTCGGGACCCTAAAGAAACCTTCCTTACTACGATTTCGACTTTGAGGTCATGAAACCGGTGGAGTACTCTTCTCAACTGAGTAACCTCTTCTGGGACTACGACCCTCCCTAACCCCCGTCCTCCTCTTCCCCTGCTGGCTCCTACTCTACCGACCTACCGTAGTGTCTGAACTACCTGTACTCAGACTTACTTGAGACCCTCTACCACTGCTTGTCCCTCCGGACCGCACGACGCTAAGTACCCCAGCGTTTCTCAGCCTGTGCTGACTCGCTGACTCGACTCGACTATCAATTATTTAATAGGAGGATAGAAAAAAAAAAAAAACCATCAACTGAATAACTTCTTTGACACAAATAAAACGACTAAGTATAGTGTCAAATATTGTCTTAAGGTGTTTCTCTCTTTTTCCCTTTGTCTCCCCTCTTTTGTATATACTTTAGATTTTATCACAACGAAGAAACCTTATGTCAGACCGTCAAAGAGTTTTTCAGTTTGCATCTTAATTGTAAACCCGGTGGGTAAGATGAAGACACACATTTGGGTTCCTTTAACTTTTGTGTACACGTGTGTTTTAGAACATGTGTTTACACGTATCGTCATAATCAGTATTATGAGGTTTTCTTCTTGGAATTTCAGATATAGTCGACAACTTACGTATTCGTTATATACGATATAGGTGTATATGTAGGCGTATATATTACCCGGTAGTAAGTTGACACTATTCCATACTTCCTACCTAGGTACGATAGTCTGTCGACTTGAGACCTTTGTCACTTTCTTCACCTCCTTCGGTCTGTGATCTTCGGTGCCCCACGGACGACACGACAACCAGCAGTGCGCTGTTTGTTATTCTTGCCGTTGTGGTCTCGAGCACGACAAGTGGTGACTCAGTGATCGGGAAAGGGTCGGTGGGGGTGTCCTCACCTTGCAGCCCTGTCTCCCCCTCTGTCACACCAGTGACGTAGGTTGAGACTCCGACGTCTTCCGAGATGACGAGAAGGTGCAAACGTCTACTTTCTTCCGACTCCGGACCTACTGACACTGGTCTGGTCAATTGGTGAGACCCAAAGTAGTGCAAAGTGACCATTTTACCCTTTAACCTAACTCGACAAATTTATTAAAAAACTTCTCTTAGGAATAAATATTTTATCTATTTTGACCACCACGGCTAACTTCCCCGGCCCTCACGTCGGGTGGGGAGTCAGGGATCGGGGAGTTGGTACGAGACGAGGAAATCCAATTTTGTCGTCGAGAAGGGGTAGACTTTAGACCTCAAATTCAGTACAATCCGTGAAGGATGTGAGTGAGTTAATACCAAATTATAAATCAATTTTCTATGTGTAACATAAATGAGTAATGTGTTCGAACGGAGACAGGGTAGTCGGAACAGTTTCTGAGTCGGGAGGGAAAGACTCTTCCTTCCAGCGAGTCAGCACAGGTTGAGAAACACCGGGGTACCTGACATCGGATGGTCCGAGGAGACAGGTACCCTAAAAGGTCCGTTATCATGACCTTACCTAACGGTAAAGGAAGAGGTCGCCTAGAAGGACTAGGTCCCTAGCTTGGGTCCAGAGGGCGTAACGTCTGTCTACGAAATGGTAGACTCGGTGGACCCTTCAGGGAGGGAAAGACTCTTAGTGGAGGGTAAAGGGCCTCGGACAAATGAAACCGAGGTGACAGTTACGCAGTGGATGTTGGTCCCCTCTCTACACGAGTCTTCCATTTCTGCGACCCACTTCGAAGCCAGCCATGTCCAACCCTCACCGGGACCGTCACTCCTCTGAGTCGGCGACCCTGGACTTTGGGACTGTACACGACGACGATGTCTTGGTGGACGGAACCACTCATCTGTGTAATATAAGGTTTCAGGTGCTTCTTTTCTTTGTTTTCGGGAAATGTGACGACTGGTACATTGTCCAATAAAATGTCAGTACTACGATTTTGCGTGACAGTATCAGAGGTGTCCTCTCTGTCGCCCTCCAAGGTTGGAAGCGTAGCACGAACGACCGTCTACACACCTAATAAAGAAAAATTTTTCGGGAGAATAGAATCCCCGGTGACTGCAATCGATACTGAGACTATTATACACTTTTAGAACTTTTACTTGATATACTTGATTATCGGAGTTTTCACTATGAATCTATTTATTATAGTACGACGACGACGACGACGACGACGATTCAACGAAGTCAGTACAGACTGAGACACGTTGGGGTATCTACCGTCGGGTGGTCCGAGGGGGTAGGGACCCTAAGAGATCCGTTCTTGTGACCTCACCCAACGGTAAAGGAACAAGTTACGTACTTTCACTTTTCAGTTTCACTTCAGCAAGTCATCACAGGCTGAGAATCTCTGGAGTACCTGACGTCGGGTGGTCCGAGGAGGTTGGTACCCTAAAAGGTCCGTTCTCATGACCTCACCCCACGGTAACGGAAGAGGTTATAGTACGAAATATTTTCGTTTTCATAACGAATTCGTCCGTTGTAAGGATTCAGAGTCACTCAATGATCTTACGAACAGACTCATGACAGACCTTTGTCCTTGAACGGTCTGAGGACTCCCGTCTTCGTCGTGAGGACTACTCGGGGCCACGGGAACCTTAGACATCGGACTTCGTCACGAGGACCTGAAGCCGAGATCTAGTTTTGTGCGCTCAGTAGTGAGAGCTAGGGTGAGTCCCAAAGAAAGAGGTCTTAGACGTCCACATTTCTGGGCACTTTCAACACTACATCTCGTAAAATTTCCGCTGATCTCGTGCAAAGAGAAATCAGTGGCCGACGCAGAGATCCGTCACGAGGACAAGAACGACTTCTCGACTACTTTAAACGACGTCGTCTACTAAGAAGCTGTGTGAAGTGACATTACTACGAGGGTAATAAGGACTTTCAAGGAAAATTGAATTAGAATAGTTGTCTCGACTATGACTCGTTCGTGGATGAGACGCGGTCCAAGGTCTTTCGATTTACACAACACGAATGTTAATAAGTGGATCTCTTCCTTTACCGTCGAGTGAGGTCACAAGGACGTACCTCTTCGGGTACCTGTCCCCTCGGACCGCCCGACGTCGGGTACCCCAGTGGTTCAGCCTGTGCTGACTTCGCTAATCATGCGTAATAAGTGGTTTATACGACTGTTCCGGTGCTCTTTCACAAGGAGCACTACTCTGAAGTCGACTCTTTGTGACTCACTGGGGGGTCCTGGTGAGTTGACAATCTCCGTCTTAGTGACGAATCCAGACCTAGATTGTCGATGGCTTGTGTCTTTGCTTGATCGTCTTAGTCGAATACGAGTTCTGAGACAAGTTCGGTTGTCAAGAGAAAGACTCCTTTTAGAAGTGTACTTAAATTTGGAAACTTGTGAAAATCTCACGGTCCGTCTTTAGATCTCGACTTGGCACACACTCGTGTGGTCGACCAATGACGACGGTGGTGATTGGGTCGGACGAGGACGTGTCGGATGCGAACACGGCTTCCGAGTAGGACCGTCTCGTCTGGATCTCTACATTCTTCGTCCGATGTCTTCGAGTCATTCCCGGGACTGCCAGATCCTTTATGACCCCGCCGTCTGTCGGTAGATCCTCCACCCCTGTGTCCCCGACGGAGAAGCTCTCATTTCTTCTTTAGATAAGAACTTGTTTTTCCATAAACCTCAGTCTCATGTTACGGACCTTACTCACTCTCCAGTGGAGTGTGAACCCCCTCCGATAAGGTCTCCACGGAGGTTCCTTTCACCGTTCTCCTTGCCCTTCATTGACTCGGACCTTCACTTCCAGTCCGACTTGACTACGTTTCCGACGTGTCCAGCCTAGAATCTGGTCTTTGTTCGGGGTTTCATTCCGGACAAGGGTTGGTACTACACGTAAAGAGCGATCTTCTACACCCTGGGCATCGAAGACGTTACCGTGTCGATCGAACTCTGGTCGACACAAGTTTGCTTCTCTTTTATTACAGAACCTTTACCACGGCACCCCTCTAGGACCTTAGTGACTCCTGGTGGAACCGACTTGTTCCGGTCTACTTGTATCTTTAAATCTTTTGGCTAGATGGTCGATAACTGACAGAACGACAGCTCTCTAGCTTTTCAGAGTCACCGAGTATTAAGACGGTACTAAAGGGGGGTTCGTGCTTAGTATGTTCGACCTCAAATATTAGTGTCACAAAGGAGACGAAAACCACCACTGCCCTCATCCCCCCACCCCCACGAAATCCAGGTGGATTACAAAGTTGACGTAAAAAAAGGTACTAAAAACTTGTATCGTCGGAAACAATGAAGTTTGTAACCCTCAAAAGAAAAGAGAAAATATTGATTATTACATATTATTTGAAACTTAATTTTTACATTGTTTAGACTTTGAGTTAAGACGTCTTTGTTCTATGTGTTTCAGTGAGAATAGAGACGACGAGGAACGTCGTCGGGAGTGGTCCGTGTGTCTCGGGTGGGTACGTACGTCGACGAAGAGTACCGGACTTGGGACTTTAGAGACACCCAGACCGGTAGGAAGAGGAGGAAGTGACATCTTCTGACATAATAAAATTAGAGTCACTCTCCCCTTATTAACATCGAAATTATATCGATACCGGATCTACAGAGATAAAGGTCGTTTAAAATAAAATAATATTTATAATGTAGATTTCATGACCTCTTCCCTAACCGTTTGGCGAAGTCATAAGAATGGAACTCTTGGGGTTCTTGGCATACTTTTCCGTTTTTCAATCCTGTGACTTTCAACTTTAGGGGTCCAGCCATCCACGGGTTATACGAGGACCTCTTCTTATCTCTTTATTGGGGTCTTTCTTACTTTTCTACCCGAGTTTCGTTCTCGTTGTCGGTCAATGCCTCCGTTGATCACTATCTTTATTTCAGGTTACACCAATTTCTCGTTAAAACGTGTCCTTGGACCTTACCGCCCAGGCATTTAGGTCCATTTAATCTTCACCAGTTTGTCCTCTATCGTTCTCACTTGTAGTTACAAAATCCTTAGTCACTTGATTCTACGTCACCTTACCCACTTAAATTAAGTCTACTGGTAATATAGATGATGACACCCGTTCCCAGGGAATTGTCATTACCTCATCGGGAGGATCAGTTGTTTTCTTCGACTTTACGTCATAAACCCACAGTAGAGTTTTTATTGTCTTATTAGAGAGAAGCAAAGGTTCCGTTTAGTAAGTTGTAGTGTCATTAGGTTCAGATATAGGGTTGTTCGTTACGACTTCTTCGATTTCGACTTACCAAGATACTTCTGGATGTTCTGGAAAATCTTGACTGTGGGGTTTTTTCTACAGGAAAAGTAATGTCCCCTGACCTTACGTTTTCATCCTTCAGTTCTTTGTGGACCTCATTGTCCGTTTAAACCGGAACCTCATGTCTTACTTCATCCCGTTTCCGATTATCTCAAAACGGTTCTCTTACGTGACCAGTATCGTTTAAAGGAGAAGGTTGTTGTGTTCTCTTCTGAGATGTGTACCTGTAGTGTTCTGTCAGTTATGGCTTTAGTCTAACTAAAGTAAGAAACGTCGGTTTCTACCTCTTCGAGATATGTCAGACTGACCCTCGACTGACACCGAGTCTAGTACTTGAGAAGTAACGTCTTAAGTCTGAATTTAACTTCTTTTATCCCTTTTGGTAATCTGGTAATTCTATACTGGATTTAGTTTTGGAAATACTGATATGTCACCTTCACTCTTTATCTAAGTTCCCTAATTTGGACTATCTCACGGATTTCTTGATACCTGCCTCCAAGTCCTGTAACATGTCCTCCGTCACTAGTTCTGGTAGGGGTTCTTTTTCTTTACTTTTTTCCGTTTTACCAACGGACTCCACCCGAACGTTTATCGACACTTTTCTTCTCTTCACTTTCCGTTTTCTTTCTCCTTTCTATATGGGTAGACTTACGTCTCAAGGTTTCTTATCGTTCCTCTCTATTCTTTCGGAAGGAGTTACTAGTTACGTTTCTTTATCTCCTTTTGTTATCTTACCTTTTCTGATCTCTAGAGCAGTTCTTTTATTTTGGATCCTTTGTAAATTACTTTTATACCTGTGTTTTTTTCCTGTCTTTACCATACCGGGATTATCTTCGTCTGCTATAATTCTTCTTCACCGTTCTTATGTGTCTTCTTGATACGTTTTATTTAAAAGTGCTGGGTCTATTGGCCCTACCACACTAGTGAGTGGGTCTCGGTCTGTAGGACCTTACTCTTGAGTTCACCCGAAATCCTTCGTAGTGATACTTGTTTCGATCACCTCCACTACCTTCTGGTCCACTCGATAAAGTTTAGGATTTTCTACTACGACACTTTCACGACGTGAGTTATACGGTCGTTTAAACCTTTTGAGTCGTCACCGGTGTCCTGACCTTTTCCAGTCAAAAGTAAGGTTAGGGTTTCTTTCCGTTACGGTTTCTTACGAGTTTGATGGTGTGTTAACGTGAGTAGAGTGTACGATCGTCTCATTATGAGTTTTAAGAGGTTCGGTCCGTAGTCGTCATACACTTGGTATTTGAAGGTCTACAAGTTCGACCTAAAACTTTTCCGTCTCCTTGGTCTCTAGTTTAACGGTTTTAGGTAACATAGTACCTTTTTTGTTCTCTCAAGGTCTTTTTGTAGATGAAGACGAAATAACTGATACGGTTTCGGAGACTGACATACCTAATGTAGTTTGACACCTTTTAAGACTTTCTCTACCCTTATGGTCTGGTGAACTGGACGGAGGACTCTTTAGACATACGTCCAGTCCTTCGTTGTCAATCGTGACCTGCATCTTGTTCTCTGACCAAGGTTTAGTCCTTTCCTCATGTAGTTCCGACATATAATAGTGGGACGAATAAATTGAAGATCTCCCATGTAGTACGTTTTACGGCCCGACCTACTTGGTATTTGACCTTAGTTCTAACAACCCTCTTTATAGTTATTGGAGTCTATACGTCTACTGTGGTAGGAATAACGTCTTTCACTTCTCTTTGATTCCTCGGAGAACTACTTTCACTTTGTCCTCTCACTTTTTCGACCGAATCTTGAGTTGTAAGTCTTTTGCTTCTAGTACCGTAGACCAGGGTAGTGAAGTACCGTTTACCTACCCCTTTGTTGCCTTTATCACTGTCGGAAATAAAACCCCCCGAGGTTTTAGTGACGTCTACCACTGACGTCGGTACTTTAATTTTCTGTGAACGAGGAACCTTCTTTTCGACACTGGTTGAAAATGTTGTATAAGTTCCCGTCTCTGTAATGAAACGGCTGTTATCAGGTAGATCAGTTTGGATACCAAAAAGGTCATCAGTACATACCTACACTCTCAACCTGACACTTCTTTCGACTCGTAGTTTCTTAACGACGAAAACTTGACACCACAACCTCTTCTGAGAACTCTCAGGGGACCTGACGTTCCTCTAGTTTGGTTAGTTAGACTTTCCTTTAGTCAGGACTTATAAGTAACCTTCCTGACTACGACTTCAAATTCTAGGTTACGAAACCGGTGAACTACGCTTCTTGACAGAGCAAACTTTTCTGGGACTACGACCCTTTCTAACTTCCGTCCTCCTCTTCCCCTACTGTCTCCTATTCAACCAACCTACCGTGGTAGTTGAGTTACCTGTGCTCAAACTCGTTCGAGGCCCTCAACCACTACCTGTCCCTCCGGACCGTCCGACGTCAGGGACCCTAGTGTTTCCCGGTCTGTGCTGACTTGCTGACTTGACTTATAGATTGTAAGAAGCAAAAGAAACTTTTTATCCGTAGATATTGAAATAAGTGTTACGCCTAAAATTTTACTATCAAAGAGAAAGTATAATTACAAGAGTGGCACAGACCATAATAAACTTTAAATCAAAACAAAGGTTTTAGTGTGACATTAGTAAGAATCTAAAGAATTCATTGACTTTATCTAAGTCAAAATGACTTATGTTTTGTTATATTGTTGAATTTTTTTTATTCAAAAATTTTACTTATTCTTTAGTAGATTCCAACTCATGAACATTTACAGTCAACACAAGGCTCCCTCTCTTTGACCAGACAAGAGAAAGGTAACGTAAGACCCCTGTGGTCCTCGCGGTAAGTTCTTATTGGGTCGAGATTGGAAAAGAATGCAGACGTATGATATCCCACCGACTATTTGTCTATATCTTCTTTCAAGACGAAACAAGGTTATTGTCGGAGTCAAAAAGAGTTGTTTAAAAAAAAGGGTCGTCACCTTAGGGTCTGACGTTCTTAGGTGATTTAAGGGTGTTGGACTAGACACTTTAGGAAGTCAAAAAAAAAAGAAAACGGTATTATATATGTTAACCTTATACACTCCTGCTCTACTTCGGTCTCTGTAGGGAAGTGTCGACTCGGGGTAGACACACTGGACGAAGTCAAGGATGACATCTGAGGAGACGAAAAATAATAATTAGTGAATTGTAAACAAAATTTGAACCTTATTTAAATAAGACTTAAAGTCACGTAAAAATCACCTCTTTACACCTTTAGATAGACACGGAAAGACAAGGGACTGTATAGTAGTCTAATTAATATTGAGTCGAAATCAGAGACAGAAGTCGTGTTACCTAAGGTTTCGCAGTCGAAAGTAAAGACCGTGCCCACGGTGGAGGTAAAGAGAGACAAAGATCCAGACACGCTCCTTCGAGACTATACTGGACAAAAGGGTTTAGAGAAAAACGGGTGACATTTCCGTGTGTGGAGGGGGATTTGTGTGTGTAGTATCTGGGAGGGTCGGTTTGACAGGAGAGTTCCGTTACCTAAAACGTACTTAGAGGTACAATGACACTAAGTTGAACGTTGGGACACTGAGTGAAGTAGTGGAGGTTCTCAAGGTTCTTCCCTTCCTTCCCTCGTCCGTTTCTCCAGGTTAGGATGCACAATCGGTCATACCATCTTATAGGTATGAATTGTTCGAGACCGTTCAGACTCAGTAAAACGTGACTTGTATGTACGGAGGTGCAACGACAACCGAAGGCTAGAGAATTGGTAATCTTAGGAGGTGGATGTCTTTCCTCAACGTTCCTGGAGAATCACTAAAATCCAGATATCTTTCACTTTCCACAACAGGATTTTGTGACTCTTCTTTTCGTCTACGGAAGTGGGGTCCAGTGCTGACATCCTCCCAGAGAGTGACAGGTACCGACCTCCCCACCGGGCAAAGGAGAAGGGTTTCGGAGGATCTCTTCTCTGAGACCGAGTGGGAATCCACTTGGACCCGAGAGTCACCGACGCAAACGGTAGTGTCGGGGTTTAGGAGTTCGTTCGTAACCTTAGAGGTACTCAGTCTTGACTTCTAAAGACAATTTCAGTCAAGTCAAGTCAACGAGTCAGTACAGACTGAGAATCACTGGGGTACCTGACGTCGTGTGGTCCAGAGGGATAGGTAGTGGTTAAGGGTTTCGAACGAGTTTGAGTACAGGTAGGTCAGCCACTACGGTAGATTGGTAGAGTAGGAGACGGTAGGGGAAGAGAAGGGCAGAAGTTAGAAAGGGTGGTAGTCCGAGAAAAGTTTACTCAGTCAAGAAGGGTAATCCACTGGTTTCATAACCTCAAAGTCGAAGTTGTAGTCAGAAAGGTTACTTATAAGTCCTGACTAAAAGAAAATAAGTCCTGATTAAAGGAAATCCTACCTACACAACCTAGAGGAACGTCAGGTTCCCTGAGAGTTGTCAGAAGAGGTTGTGGTGCCAAGTTTTCGTAGTTAAGAAACCACGAGTCGAAAGAAGTGTCAGGTTGAGAGTGTGGGTATGTACTGATGACCTTTTTATTATCGGAACTGATCTGTCTGGAAACAACCTTTCATTACAGAAACGAAAAGTTATACGACAGATCCAACCATTATTGAAAAGAAGGTTCCTCATTCGTAGAATTAAAGTACCGACGTCAGTGGTAGACGTCACTAAAACCTCGGGGGTTTTATTTCAGACGGTGACAAAGGTGACAAAGGGGTAGATAAAGGGTACTTCACTACCCTGGTCTACGGTACTAGAAGCAAAAGACTTACAAGTCGAAATTCGGTTGGAAAAGTGAGAGAAGAAAGTGAAATTAGTTCTCCGAGAAATCAAGAAGAAGTGAAAGACGGTATTCCCACCACAGTAGAAGTATAGACTCCAATAACTATAAAGAGGGTTGTTAGAACTAAGGTTGAACACGAAGTAGGTCGGGCCACAAAGATTACTACAAATACGTGAATTCAATTTGTTCGTCCCACTGTTATATGTCATAACTTTATGAGGAAAAGGATAAACCTTGGTCAAACAACAAGGTACAGGTCAAGATTGACAACGAATAACTGGACGAATGTCTAAGAGTTCTTCGTCCAGTTCACCAGACCATAAGGGTAGAGAAATTCTTAAAAGGTCAAACAATACTAGGTGTGTAGTTTTCGAAACCGTATCAGTTATTTCGTCTATATCTACAAAAAACCTTGAGAGAACGAAAAAGGTATTAGGTTACCTATAACCGTTAAACTAGAGACCAAGGAGACGGAAAAGATTTTAGTCAAACTTGTAGACCTTCAAGTACCAAGTACATGACTACTTCGGACCGATCCTCTTAAACCTCGTAATGACATGATCTCCCACTCTACTCACGTTAACACACCATCAAACTTGTAAGGAACAGTAACGGAAAGAAACCCTAACCTTACCTTTGACTGGAAAAGGTTAGGACACCGGTGGCGACTCAAAAGGTTTAAACGACCGTACAACTCACGTCGTGAAAGTGTTGTAGTGGAAAACCCTAAACTTAATCGAGTTGACCTCAAGGTAGTGGAGGTGATCGAAACAAGTATCACTACGAAGGATTCCGGGTGAACTGAAGAGTAAGGTCCTACAGACCGAGATCCACTCACTAGTGTGGTAGCACTAATAGACCCAGTACTTCTAGTAAGAACATATCAAGAAGTCACATAAGAACGGTGGAGAAGATTTATAGAAGACGAAGACTATCCAGGGATGTTAAAGACAGGAAATAACTCGGGTAGAAGTGTATTTTACAAGGGAACTATAGAGATTAAAAGAACTTCTCTAGAGATCAGAAAGGGTAAGGTAACAAAAGGAGATAAAGAAACGTGACTAGTGACTCCTTCAGAAAGAATAGAGAGGAACGATAAGAAACCTTGAGACGTAAGTCTACCCATATAGAAAGGAAAAAAAGAAACGAAAGTGAAGAGAAGAAAAGGGTCGATAAACATTCCGGAGGAGTCTGTCGGTAAAACGAAAAAACGTAAAGAAAAAGAACCCCTACCAGAACTAGGAACAGAGGACACGCTACAGTACTTGGAAACAAATATCAAGTAGTCCGTGAGATAGATAGTCTAGACTAGGGAACCTAGATAAAGAGTGAAGGTGACATATTAGTATTCCCGAAACTAAATCCAGTATGGACTTACCAGATCACGAAAAGGGATGAAAGAAGTTAAACTCAGACTTAAACCGTTATTCCTCAAGTACTAGACTCGGTGTACTTAGTGATCTGACCTATTCCATTAATCACTTCTTAGAGTACTCTTTCTATATCCCTAAAAACTGTCTCTCGAAATCTTTTTAGGGTGTCAGTTCTGTGTTTTGTCTCTATAGAGGCTATTCGAGAGTTTACTAAGTGAATTGGGAGACCACCACGAATATCTAAGAAGTAGTTGAGGAGGTGTTGGGGTTCAGTTACTACTGCAATCGCGTCCGTAGGAAAGCCCGTCCATCACTTTCACAATCGACGAGTCAACACAGGCTGAGAAACGTGGACTACTGACATCGGACGGTCCGAGGAGACACGTACCCTAAGAGGTCCCTTCGTATGACCTCACCCGTCGGCAAGGGAAGAGGTCTCTTAGAAGGGTTGGGTCTCTAGTTTGGGTCCAGAGGACGTAACGTCCGTCTAAGAAATGGTAGACTCGGTGAGTCCGTCCCTTGAACTGGCAAATAAAGGAAGAGACGTTTTGTCTTCGTCATCCTTATGAACGGGGTCGGCGGAGTTTCTCCCAACATTCTAACTTACTCTTTGATCTATACTATCGGAACACTCGATATTTGAAGAACCGGTCACGGTCCATTCCAACGAAACGGTAATTATAAGGAAGTATCGAAAGTCTATAAAGAGATTTACTAACCGTCCAGGGTGTTATGAAAAAGTCTTAAAGGATACCATGAAAGAGATCTGGTCTTTTTTACACGCAAAAAACAAACAAACAAACAAACAAAAACGACACAAAACTTTAAGATTGGGTAAGAGTGAAATGTTTTAGTACTACCCCTCTCTTGCAATATCTGGGTAACTTGGTTAATAGTGACTGAGAGGAGGACTTACATCCAAGATGTGTCCCTTTACTGGTCGATTTACGTCTTGGTTAATCGTTTAGAGTATAAGATGTCGGTACCTTGGGTCTCTTGAGGTCTTTTCTGTAAAACTAGGGTTCACTACCTTCGAAGTTATATGTTTGACTAAGTATCTATAAAATTTGTTCAGTCACTCACTTTTTATGTATGTAACATAGTAATCCCTTGATTATGCTAATCTTATTATCATTGATAAGCCACAGAGGAGACGTCATTTACGGAAATTTTTGTAGTAAGCGGGAGATCGGAGACTTGTCGTTCCTCGGACTCTCTGCAAACGAACGACGAGACGTCCGACGCGGCCTCCGTGGGCCGAGGATGTGTGCGAACAAGGTCACCCGAGAGCGGGACGACGCACATGTCGTGAGTGTCAGGAAGAAAGTCCCCAGTCTCAAGTTAGAGAGACCGTCTACGTAAAATTAATCTTTTATTAGAAGGAACCTTTTCCGAGATATCACGAGACTGTCCCAAGGACTGTAGTACCTGGTGACACCCAAATGATTGGACTTATGTATTCATTAACACCAATCATAACCGACTCGTCATTACTCCTACGACCGTGGCACCCACGTACTGAAGGACACCGGAAGTTTAGACTCAACGAGTGAGTCGGGTCTCAGTTGTCCTCTTCCACTGAGTATCAAGGAGGACGGAGGTGGACGTACCTCTTTCACAACTGTCAACTGAGTCGAAAAGAAAAGTGGGTATCTTCTCACTACAGACATGTCGAAATTTTGCGTGCGCTCTCTGAGTCACGCATGGAACCTGAAGAGAAAACGTAACGACTTTTCCAAAGTGTCTGGCTTTCTACACGGTTTGAAGGACGACGACGTCTCATTTAAATTTCCTCGAAGAGGAGAAAAGTGTCGACCGGTAAAGGGTAAATAGACTTTCAGTTAGTTACTTTATCATCGTCAAGACGGTCTAAACGACTCTGGTAGTTAGGTCCTCCGGAACTCGGAGAGGGACCCGGAGCCTCAAGGTACTGCCCGTACTCCACCTGCGTCAGACCTGAGTGTTGCGGCCAATCACCTCGACACGACGTCGTTTGTCGACAGGGGGTCGAGCCGTAAAACTGAGGTGCTCCGGGACTAGTCGTGACGAGGTTCGAGAGAGCCGTATCGAACGAACGAGAGGGAGACTGAAAGAGAAATAAATTCTGATCAAAATTCTATGTAGAGTGGAATACATTTTACTAGTCGTAGTCGATTTGTCGCTCTTGGACAGGGCGTCGTACTTGTGAACGACGAAACCCCAAGAGTCCTACAGTCTACGTCCCGGCACAGGAGTAGGACGGACTCAGTGGGTCGTCCACCACTAGTCCCGTCAGTCCACTGAGTCCAGCCCTCACCGAAGAACCTAGTCTTAGGACGAATCCAAAACTGGACAATTTAGTCTGATACAGGACCCCTTCAATACTTAAGAAGTTCGTAAGGCCGAAGAGTAAATGAAGAATTGTCGCTCTTATACCGACGGAAACCTTGGTCCGTCTATATACAAGTGTGAGAATGAAGGGGTCGTACAATAATTATTAAGAAACTGGATTCGTCCATGATTTACAGAGATGTTGAGCCGATGGACCCCTAAATGTTACCACTAGGAGTGTCTGACACGTTCCTAAGGTACCTTGTTGGTTCCACTCCTGGAACAGAACGAGGGCCACGTCCACGGACCCTTCGCACCGAAGGAGGTCCCCGACCCAGGAGGGTCTTCATCTTGGGTGTGTCCTCTTCGTGGATGGGGAAGAATTAGACGTGGTGCACTGGAAGGGGGTGGTCTGTCCTCTGTGTGATGGATTCGACGGGACTAAATTCCGTTATCACTTTTGTGGTTTTGCAATAACGGTTGTTGAATTTCGAGAAGACACGAGTGTCATCAAAACCACAACTAAAGGAGTCTCATCTTTGATTTGACTTTGACTCTTGAACTGCAGCTCTATATACAATTAGTTCCACGGGAGAATCCCACAGGTTACGAGGGTTGAACGGTCCCTGACTTCTAAAAGGATCCTGTGGTCTTTCAAAGGTCCCTGGTCCAACGACCGGTGGGAGAGTACAAGTCGTTGATCCCGTCGCGACCCTTCCGCGGGCCCCGGCCGCTCTCCACGGACGGAGGATCCCTTACCCTCCCGCTACGTACCAAAGGTCGCAAGGAAAGTAAACTGTCAACCACCAGGGTCCAGGGACGGGTGGAGACGTACACGAGTATGCCCGTCAGACAGACCGGGACTGAGTGTGGACGTCCTTCACCCCTCCCTCGAGAGAGGTCAGTGGAGCTCATTTGGGGCAAGACCTGACAGACACACCGCCAGGACTCCCGGACGTGGGTCGACAGGTGGACGTTCCCTCACAGGATCTGTGTCGAGTCTTCCGTGAGTGTCCTCTGAGCGCCCTCCCAGACGAGACCGGACACTGTAGGGAAGAAAAACGATGGAACTGAAAAATAAGGTAAACCTTTCGCCTGAAGGAGATTTTCGGTCCTCTCGGTGTGACAGGAAATGTCGTTCGTTCCAAGGTCGACCGACTTCTGGTCCGAGGCTCCGGGGTAAAGATAACACAGACGAAAGAGAAGTTAAATCTGAAGTTTACTTAAACTTCCCACTTTCTGGAGGTCCCTAAGTTTATTCGGTAAACATAAAACGTACAAAATAAAGGATATCGAACTGAAAAAAAAACTGAACTGAAACCTAAAGTAAATACCAAGTCTGTCTGACCGGTTGTTTATCTTTGGTATTTGGTTTTCCCAGTATGTCTTTAAGTACTTAGTCAGAAGACTAAGATAAATGACGGAAGTGAAGACTAAGATGTCGGAGTGAGGGGAGGTGAGGGCGGGGGAGGAAGGAAGGAAGGCAAAGTACAGAGGGTAGGGATTGTGGTTCGACGGACACGAGGGAGTGATCTACAGATCGGGAGAATCCTACATTCGAATACTACCGTTCCTCGGACCCCTCGGGGTGACGTGTCATACACCGGAGGAGTTATTCATGCCGTCTTTCACTTCTTCTTGATTTCTCGGAGAACTACTTTCACTTTCTCCTCTCACTTTTTCAACCGAATTTCGAGTTGTAAGTCTTTTGATTCTAGTACTGTAGGCCAGGGTAGTGAAGTACCGTTTATCTACCCCCTTGTCACCTTTGTCACCGACTGAAATAAAACCCCCCGAGGTTTTAGTGACGTCTACCACTGACGTCGGTACTTTAATTTTCTGCGAATGAGGAACCTTCCTTTCAATACTGGTTGGATCTGTTGTATAATTTTTCGTCTCTGCAATGAAACGACTGATTCCAGGCAGATCGGTTCCGACACCAAAAAGGACACCAGTACATACCTACACTCTCGACCTGACACTTCTTCCGACTCGCGGCTTCTTAACTACGAAAACTTGACACCACAACCTCTTCTGAGAACTCTCAGGGAACCTGACGTTCCTCTAGGTTGGTCAGGTAGGATCTCTAGTCAGGACCCACAAATAACCTTCCTGACTACAACTTCGACTTTGAGGTTATGAAACCGATGGAGTACACTTCTCGACTGAGTAAACTTTTCTGGGACTACGACCCTTTCTAACTCCCGTCCTACTCTACCAACCTACCGTAGTGGCTGAGTTACCTGTACTCAAACCCATTTGAGACCCTCAACCATTACCTGTACCTCCCGACCGTACGACGTCAGGTACCCCAGTATTTCTCAGCCTGTGCTGACTCGCTCACTTGACTTGGCTTCCCTCGTAGACACTGGGACAGTAGCAGTCACCCGACAGGAACCAGTGTCGACGATGACGGGTCTTCGTACTCTCGAAGTCGTCGTCCCACACCCAAACGACCATTAAAGGTTAGACCGTGACCTTTATTTCTCAGAATGAATTCTAGTTTTGACTCGCAGGGAGTGCGAACGGAAAGGCCTAGACGAAGACGGCGAACCCAAGAGTGAAAGATTTTGTTAATGACAAGACAAAACTCAATTTCTACTTATCGATAGTTACCAAATTATGTAAGAGTGGAAGTCTTTCGTAAAGTCAAAATTACTATCAAAAGTTCCTCTATTGTGTTTCTACTGGTGACATCTCGACTCCGCAACATCGTCTGTCAGTCCTTTTATGAGACTCGTCCTCGTGTAAAGGACTACAAAGGCATAAAAGAGGGGTACTCGACGAGGGAGGATGAAGGTGTTGGTCTCCACATTCGAGGTCCAACTCTTGAATTAAGGGAAGAGCAAACTATAAAGGTTGGACCTTGTAAGTTACTAGTATATTTAAATGAAGTGGTGACCTTTGTGTTCGTTTCAAATTTGTGAATTGGTGACCCGTAGTGAAACAAAAGGTGTTTCTCTTGGTTTTCTCATTCTTTAGTGCAAATGGACTTCCTTCTTTTACCGTCGACGACGACCTAAGACGTTACCTTCGGTCTATCGTGTCACAGACCTGACAAAGACTTCAATGTCGACGAGGTCGGGGACTCCCAAACAGGTAATAGAGGTACCTTTCTGTTCCACTTGGCAAATAAAAGGAATTCTTGGGAATTCCAAGGGGGATTCCCAGAGGCCAACGAAGACACCTCAACACACATTCGGTGGTATCCTGACTTTCCCGTCGGTCGGACCGAGCCACTCTTGTCACCGCATCTCTGCCACCGAGTCCGGGTGCAGAGGGCAAACCCGTCTATGTCTGTCGCTTCGCCTACCCGTACCTCAGACGGAAGTGGTTACTCGATTGATTGTCCTTTCCAATGTTTGCTACGAGAGTAAAGTGGAAACTTGATTAAAATGTCGTTATTGTAATTATTCGGCACTTCCTTTTTTTATTCGTTTTCCGACTACTTTGTTTCCTTTGGTTGCACGATTTATAGGTTTGACTAAAATAAGATAAGGTCGAGGCCCCTCTTGACCTCTGAAGTCTACGGTGCCCTAAGAGGATCAAGTCCAAAATCTTACGTGAGAAGTAAAACCGACTATTGGACGACATTATAAATCCTGCCTCTTTCGTTTTCTATACTCATTAATATTATGGGTGTCGGAACGAAGTTAAAAAAGTATAACATGTTTAAGTGTTTCGATATAATTTTTCCTTTTTTTATCAAATAAAGAGACTATGTCTTATACCTTAGAACGTGAGTGCCACGTCCCCCAGACATTTTTTCCTTGCAGATCTTACGGTGACGTCAGCAGACCCGGACTGTAAGGTACCATAGCGGTCGTTATTGATCGTGGCGGGAAATTGGGAGACTTTTCCGGTTGCGAACTATTTCGGACGAAAAATGAGGTCGTAGTCACTGGTCGTCAAATTTTTGATATACGTCTTATTCCTTTGAAGTCAATATATTGATTGAAGGTCAGTGTATTGATGGAAATTCAGACTCCGTGATCATTAGACATAGGTATATAATTTCTTGATCTATGACAGTTCGATAAAAGGTCCAAAATAGTTACTAAAAAGTCAGTGAAAAGGAAAGGTGACATGAATTAGGACAACGGATTATGCGATAAGAAAGGACTTGTTTACTTTGATAAAACGTCGTTATTGATAACAAGAAGAAACACTTTGGTTAATATTTGAAAAAATAAGTCTGACTCGATGTTTCAGACTAAACGAGTCAGTGAAGCGTTAAACCCAATTAAGACTCAATCCTTTCCTGAAGGGTGGAGGTCGGTGTGTGAGTCCGCGACTCGACTCCGGACTTAGGTCTGTGTGTTCTCCCTCACGATCGGACTACGACGACCCCAGACCCCTGTGGGACGAGGACGGAGTGTGTGTGGGACTGTAAGTGAAGGATCTCAGTGACAGTGAGTGTGTGTTCACGAAGACCTTCTGGAGTCTCGGAAATTTGTCACCGGTTGAACGAAGAGTGGCCGGTGAGCCCACCAACCGTCGACGACGACGACGAGTCAGAGGAGCCGGCGCAGGCTAAGGCGCGCCGGGATACCGGACGTCGGACGGTCCGAAGCGGCGAGAACCCTAGGAGATTCGTTCTCACGACCTCGCCCAACGGTACGGAAGGAGGTTCCCTAGAGGTCCTGGGTCCCCAACCTGGGCGTAGAGGACATAGAGGCCGTGACGTCCGGTTAAGAAATGATGACCCGGTGGTCCGTTCGGGTGCACTCGCCGTCTCAGGTGTAGTAAGAGTAGAGTCTATTTAGACTGGATCCTATGTGAAATAGGATAAGACTGTCATCTTTCCGTGTATTGTTAAAGTGAATTTCGTAAGTGTATTTTTTACTTACCTTAGACGTTTATCCCTTTGAGGTTTATGTTTTTCTAGGAAATCTCTTTTAAGAGTAGAAACTGTAAAAGAAAATTTAATTCATGTTAGGTCACCTATTATTTATCGTTTTATCGTCGTAATTTTTTTTTTTTTTTGTCCCTTTTAAAAGAGTCTCGTCCCGTAGAAACAGAAATATCTCAGATGTGACTTCTCCGTGGGAGGGGTATACGTGTCGGCACTGAATGACTGTTCGTTCAGGGATGTCATGACTCGTGTCGTCTCAGGGCTCGTACGGTGCCTGTCAGTCTACTTCAGTGAATTTGTTGTCTGTCTCGTTATTGGGTCCCGTCGTACCGACTTTAATGTGACCATTTTGGTTTTGGTGAACTTTGCAGCCTTTTGATAGACTTCTGGTTATGAGTACACTTTTATGCATAAATTGAGATCCGGGATAAGAGTGTCGTTTTCAGTGTTTTTATCCTATGTCATAATTTGGCTACGTACTTATATAGTTTTAACCAAATTGTTTATAAAATGAAAACTCTTTGGATAAAGAGAAGGGGGGTAAGATTATTAATATAAGAATCTATATAGAACTACTTTGTACATTCGAAACTGACCCTAACAGAAACCCAACAAAAGTACCTATATGTTTAAAGAGAGGCTTCCAAGACTTGAACTTTAAATAAATGAGACTCACAGTACTCGGTCCTGTCCAAATCCCAGTCTCATTGAGGAATGGTCAGTGTGAGGTTGGGCTGTCAGAGGGTCGACGGGTTCCCCGGGAACAAAGTTTGTAGGATAAGTCTGTCTCGTTTGACGACGGTTTAAACCTTACTGACGTACTACCTACTCCCACGCTTGATCTGGTTTTACATCCCGTAAAGTGTACAGTACTCAGGTACAGGACGGATTGTCTCCAGAAAAAATAGGAAAAGCCTTCAACCCCTGTTCTCTCGGTTCCTCCGCATAGGCTGTGTCACGGCGTCTTCTCCTGGTGACTGTGTCTAAACCTCCTTCCTGCGAAGTCACAAGACGGTTGAGAGTTCTTTGACAGGTCCATGTGTGTTTCCAAAGGATCGTCGTAAAGTTGAGAAATAGAAAAAGGCAATGGTGACCTACAGGTGTCGGGTTATCCTCACCGTGAGTGTCACTGGGACGTCGAGAGCGAGTTTTCTACCGGTCGACGTGTCGACCCTTAGGTGACGCGAATCTTTCCCTCCAGATACACACCCACACGTTCACACTCGCGCTCAAGCGAGAAGCATCGGTGTCATAAACACATCTTGTGTACAAGAGTACTAGTGTCTTGAGACTAAATTTGCCACGGTTAGACAGGTCATACCGACTTTCGTCATTTGTGGTGCCGTAAACACAAACTTAAAGTAAGAGAAACGGACAAAAGAAAAGTTTTAATTAATAGTAATTTTACATAGTACCATGGATAAACAGTCGTTCGGTGAGTTTTTCTACCGGAACTTTTATAAGGGTTCGTCGAAAAGGAAGAAGACGACGGGAGACCTTCGTTTTTGTCTAGGTGGATTGTGTTCTTTTATAAAAGGTCTCGAAGTCGACACAGAATTGTCAATTTTGAGTCGATTAAAGGTTCAAGACACAAGGGTGGAAGAGGTGTCGGAAAGTTTGGAAGACTTTACTGTTCGAAGAAGTCACCACACAAAGTGAGGACCCTTTTCTCGTTAATGTACCTATGAACCCATGAGATCTGTTTTGGCCCGTCACTTCTACCCGGACCCCAGGGTCGGTAGGTCTGTATGACGTTCCTCAGGGGCAGCAGGTCTTCCGAACGAAGGACTCCTCATTCCTTTTTCGACAGTTAGTTGTGGTCAGATCCGTTGTCAATATTTCGGTTCGTAACTTAATGTTTCAAACCAGGGACGTCAGAAAACAAAATACTATGAAAGAAACAGCGTGTGTAGAGGAAACACGTAAATTTTTAACTTTTCTTTATTCATCGTTTGTATCGATAGTAGAACAACGAGACATAGGTAAAGGGACATCCGAAAGAGGACTCCGTCATTTCTTTTTAAAGAGACTTACAACTAGTCATTCCGGTCACGAGTGATCGTGTCTCGACCTGTCACTTCGTCTTGTGTCTCGTTCGCCGTGTTTGTCTTAAATTTTCCGTTTGTCCAAGACGGGAAAGTTTGTGTCAGGAGCGACTTTCTGAGTCCCCGACCGGACTTCTACCTCCGTCGGAATAATGTCGAGTTCAGTGATGCAAGTGGATTTTGCGTGAGGATGAACCACTCATACTCGAAGGTTCGACCTCTTCTGTCTTCGTCCTTCCGTCCCCGCAGGGGCAAACAGACGTGGTACGGGGTACCGTAGACACGTCTACGACTCTGTCAAGGTGGAGGGTCGAAGGTCAATGGGTTGTAATCGTTTCTCTTTACACTTTTCTCGACCCCTTACGGACTATAAAAACGAAATTTCAACTTGTTATAAATAGGGATTTTTTAAGTTTCCTGTTCAACGGTAAGATTGCTATAATTTTAGTCATTGTATATAAGATACGTGTTCCATCTTTTGGTCTTTGGATTTAAAACCATTCGGAGGGTAAACTTACTCAACTTCCGGTCCTTCTACTTTGTGGTCATCTGTGTCCTCACCAAAAGTACTTAAAATGTGACCCTTTATGCTTTGGTTTTAATAGGTGCACAGTGACACGCAGTGCCTCGGGTCACCCTAGTGTACGTCGAAGACATTGGTAAGAGATCGAGACTACCGGAGTGAAAGCTTTTCACTTCTGAAAATTAGGTACCCCATTATTTGAATACTTGAAGAATAAATTAAGACCTACCTCATGAAAATAAAATGAAATATCATGGAGATAGATGGCTCTGTTTCGGGAAGTGTATTTTATGTAAAAGAAAAAGTGGATCTTTTCTGTAGAAGCCAGTAGAGTTTAAAAGACTTTAAAAGTACTTTAGGATTTTGTTTAGACATACCTAAGGTCGTGTTTACAGTGTTATTTGACCTCTTTTTAGTGTCGACATCGAAACAAAGGTGCCGAGGGTCTTCAATCCCTTGAGAGTCTGTTCAATAGGACACTGCTTTCCAATCGACGTAAAACAAGTCCGACGGTCTTCTGGGAGTGGTCACTTCCACTTCCCAGACCTCGGACAGGACTGAGAAAAAGTCTCTCCTACAGTACAGACTTCCATCACTTAGCTCCCCTGACACCAGTCCTGTCTGTAACAGGACTAAACCTCTTACTCCTGTAAGGTGACCTTGGGTACTGACCATTAAGATCATAAGATAACGGGTCACATTTTAAGTACTTTTAAGTGACAGATGACCACAAATTAGTGGAAGGACAGGAAGTTAAGTAATTTTACCCTCCGGACGGTATTCAACCTCTTTCCTGTACGTAAAGAAGGAGTGTTAAGAGGTTCGTCGTTCGGGAATCCAGAGAACCCAACTCGACAAACCCCAGATACTCTCATTTAAACATCTCTTTTAGAAATGTCTCGACCACGAACGGTTACTGTGTGTCGTTTGACCCGTCCAAGACACATTGTTGGTAGAGAGAAGAGACCTGTCATTGTACTTTGTCGAGTCTTCTGTCCACTACACCAGGGGGTGAGCTTTTTCGTCGTGACACTTCTCCCTCCGCCGACCACTCACTCACGTGGAGGCGAGAGGGCGTCTCGGTAGGACCCGTCGGGGGACGTGGAGGCGAGAGGGTGTCTCAGTAGGACCCGTCGGGGGACTGGGGCACGGTGAAAGGAGACCGGAGTTGATGAAGGGAAACGGCACTTCCAGTACAGTGTTATCTGTTGCAAAAAAACAACAACAACAGCAAAGGAAAAGATCCAATGTCAGTACTTTGTGTCTGTTTGTGTAAAGTCTGATATACCTTAATGTTTCACATCTCCGACCTTTGGGAGACGAGAGGTGCAAGTAAAATACCTGCTACCCTCGGATTCGATTTTCACCCCCTCACTAAGGATTGTCTTATGTCGGAGGGTCGAGGGGTGACTCTCGAGGTAGTCGATGTGGTACTGGGAGACCCTGTCAGTCGGAGGGAGGTGGCATAGTTCCACAAGTACCGGTTGGGATTGGGACCGGTCGTCAGTGAGTGGAGTCCGGGGTTCTGTTGACCACTTTTCACGTTCAGTTAGATGGCGAAAATCAAATTTAAGACTAGCGGAAATATGTAAGACACCCCTGAGTCCAACCCCCTTTACGTTATTAGGAGTTATCTGATGTTCCCTCAGACATTCAGTACTGGGAAGACTTAAGTCTTCTTGTGACTTAGGAAGAGGAAAATACTTAACAGTGTAGACATAATTCTGGTGCCGGTGAACCCCTTCAATCCGTAAAAAGTCCGGAGTTTATGTCCACTCGACGTTTGTGTAGACTCCCGTCTGAGGGGGGGGGGGGTACGACTTCTGACTATGGTACAGAGTTTAATCAAATAGAGTTCCCGTCTGTTTTATGAAGATAGTGTAATTGAAATGTTTGAGAATATCGTTCAGCAGTCACGTCCCAGTCTCTTTTGTTCTACGACATCACGAATTTTAGAACCAAGAGTTTCTCTTGGGACTTTTCCATAGAAGGGAAGAGGGAAGTGATGGGGTCTTTGTGGGAGAGGTGTCTCCTCTGTCACTTTTATTTGTAAGGAATCAAGGAACTCCTTTTTTGAAGGACTCTAGTCCGAACTCTATGACTGAGGTTCCCCTTCTTTGTGTGGTGGGGACGATAGTAGTCTCCGTTTCTTTTGTGTCTTAGTGATGGTTCGTCTGGAGATCCTGTAATCAATCCTAGATCAGGGAGGGAGTTAAGTTTTTTGACTTCGAGAAAGAACCCGTGTTTCGACGGGGTTGCGTAGAGGAATCTTTCCAGAGCTTTGTTAAACTTGTTTTAAATCCGTTTTTAGAAAATCGAATTTACTCACAGTTTGCCGACGCTTCTAGGACATCTCTTCAGGACGAGGGAGAGCCGAGCCACTTCCGGAGGTCCTTCGCGTGTCGGAAGGAAAGATCCCTCCCCTCTAGCGTCAGGGGGGTCCCGGGGACGCCTGGACTGACCAGTCGACCGTAGTTTCGAGACCTGGGTGCGTCTCGGGAGTCCGATAAAGTTGCGTCCCTTTGTCGTCTCCACATTTTCGTGAAAGACTACCTTGCAAATCTTACGGTTAAAGAGGAGAAAAATGTCATTATTCGGTTGGCCCTTCGTGAACCACATGTCTCAACGGAAAGGACCGTCGGTCTTCGGCGTGGAGTCCTCTCGGCCGTGTCCGGGTGCCCGGCCCAGACCGTCGGGAGGCTGCGTCCGCGGGGACGCCGAGAGAGGGCGGGGCTCAACGAAACCTTCCGTCCCAGGGGGTCGAGCCAGGGAGGGGTCCTGGAGTGTCCGCGCGGAGTGTCTGTCGGGAGGGCCCGGGCGCCGGCGCGTGGACCGGCCCCACGGGGCACAGGCAGTCCGCCCCGGGACGCCGGGGACCGGCCCGCGGACGCACCGGAAGAACGTCCACATGTCGGTGAACTACTACGCGCGCAAGGAGAGCTGGTGGCTCCACCGCGACCCGTGGACGAGGCGGTCGAGGAGGAGGACGTCGGGGAGCAGCAGGGGCGACGCGGCCCTCTTCGGCGACAGCCTCCACCGGTGCGAGTGCGACGCCTGGAACTCCCGCGGCGCCAGGCTGAGCCGGCTCTTCAAGAGGGCGGGCTCGCGGAGGTGGTGCAGCCCGAGGTCCGGCGTCATGGCCTTCTTTCACAGGCTAAGCCGGTTCCTGCGCCTCATCGCGCTCGACTCCAGGCTGACGCTCGCGACGTCGGGGGCCGCGGAGCGGGGGTCGTCGAGGCGCGGCGCCCCGCGTCGGCTCTGGGGCCCCCCGCAGGGCTGCCTGGGCCGCCCGCGCCCCCCGCACCTCCCCGGTCCGAGCCGGGCCCGCCCGGGGACCCGGGACTGGGGGCTGAGGCGAGGGTGGGCCCGTCGCGGCCCTCCGAGCCCGCAGAACAGGAACGAGCCGGGGACCTTCTCGAAGAAGTGGTCCGAACGGGACCCCGACAGCCGAGGGCTGCGCGCCCGCTTGAGCGTGAAGACTGCCATCTACTGGTCGCTCAGGCCGGAGTCGCCGAAGGCGCGATATCGGGACGCGTGGGGCCCGGGGCCCTGCGTGCGGACGGGAGGCCAGCGGAGCCCCGACGACGGGGGCGGTCGGCCCGGACCCGGCCGGGGCCCGCCCGGCGCGTGCATGAACCGCGCCAGCCGGCGGTCGGAGAGGTGGCGCGAGGACGCTCGGCCCGGTCGGCGCAGGCCCCGGCGCCCCCAGGGCCTCAGAGCTCTGGTCTCGGCGCGCGAGTGCCCGCGCAGGTCTCGCGCGTAGGAGGTCCGGGCCGGGCGGCGCCTCTGCGAGAGCCCGACGCGCGCCAGCAGGCGCGTGGTCGAGGCCTCAGCCAAGGCACACTCGTCGCCGCGGGGCCCCGGGCCGGCGGGCCCCGCCCCCGTCTCAGGCGAGCCTGGCCGCGCGGCGGGCGGCCCGGGCGGGGAGGCCCGGGCGGGAGAGGAGCGCGGCCCGGGCGGTCGGGCAAGGCCCAGGGCGCCCCGAAGCGCGCCGGGGCGAGGCCCCAGTCCCGGCTCGGGGCGCGCGCGCGTCCCGTCTCCCCGCCCCTCCCCGGCGCGGCCACGCCCGGGCGCCCGGGTCGCGGGGAAGGGCCGGCGCCCGCGCCGGGCGAGGCTGCGGCCGTGAAGGCCTCGCCCCTCCCGTCTCGCCGGGGCCGCGGTGGGGGGCCGGGGCCGTCCACAGAGGACGGGAAACTTAAGAATTTCACTGGAGCCCTACAAACTTTTCACCGAAACTAAAGGACCTCGCGAGAACGTCCCGTGGGGAGGATGTGCCATCCTTTCCTTTCCGATCCTGCGCGGCGTCCTGTCCAGGCAGACACACAGTCCGTCTTCCCTTGGTCCTTGGCCCTGACCCAGGTCCGAGTCGGTCTGCCGGACGCCACCGGGCTGGTCTGACCTGGCAGACCACGGCCCCGAGCGCTCTCTCGTCGCCGACGCCTCCGTTCCGAGTCCCTAAGCCCTTTTGGGACTTGTGTAAGGGTCTTCTGACGACAAAGGTGGCATTAGTCACATTGTGCCTTTGGTGCCCAAGTGGTCCCCTCACTTAGTCAGATCCTTACGACTTTTTCAGATTCCCTTTTGCAACGGTTTTAAGGTAAGAAAGTTTTCAACCTGCCTCCTGATTGTCATAGACGGTCTGTCACTATGCAGGTGCAATAGAGGACACTTTCGGTTGAGGTATTCTGCGACTGGAAAACTCCCCCACCAACTCACGCGGACCACGCCCCGTTGTGGCGTGGTGGACCCCCGTCTGTCTTCCAACGGAATCCAGGCCCGGCCGACGAGAACAAAAAACAAACAAACAATTGTCTTTACGGTTACCCGTGTTGCCCTGACCACCACTCACTCGTCCCCGTCTTCGAGTTACTAAAGTTTGTCCAAACCGTTTCACGTGGGTGACTGGTGGTTGGTGGGTCTTAGGGTCGTCTACGGTTCACCCAGAAGTCTGGACCCCAAAGAGACTCCAATATAGGATATCAGTCACTATCTTTACGTTCTTTGGTCCAGAGGACTCTTGGTCCGATGGGTCAATCACAGTGGTCTTTTACGGTGTGACTGCACTTTTTTACGGACACCAGGACTTCGACCGTCTCTCTCTCTCTCTCTCTCTCTCTCTCTCGCTCGCTCGCTCGCTCGCTCGGAGACGATCGAGGTCCCTACCTGTCTGTCGTTCGACCACCACCCTCCCGGACCACCCTCGGGTTTCGGGCCGAAAACGAGTCCGACGGAACAGATAAACTCCGTCTCTTTTGCCGGAAAGATTAACGAATCGGGGTTTACGGAGGAAAGCCACGAATGTGACCGTCAAGTCTCTCTCTCTTGAGGATTCGTATCCCATAGGCCTGAAACAGACTCGCCCAGGTGGTAAATGATCGAGATGAGGTAACCTGTCTTTTGTTTCGAGAGTCCCGGAAACGAGACAGCAAACATTTTTAGAAGTAAACATCTCGAATCTCGTAAGTGACGAAAAATCACTCGTGGCTTACGCCAGAGACCGGGCCGAAGACCTCCCCGACGGACCAGCCTGAAGAGTCACAGAGAACAATCCCAGTCCGACGAGGGGACACTTGATCTGGTGTAATGAAGGTGGACGACCCTGTCAATAATTACTCTAACACGTATATTTCCCGAATCGTGACAGACCATGTCTAGTTTAAAAGAAAAAATTTTAAAAAAATAAACCTTCTGTCAACGAAATGTTGTGTCTGGTTGAAAAGTCATTTATTTACAAAATTAATACCACCAATACTAATCACCTAATAGTGTAAAATTTATTCCAATTACTTAAGTGTATACTCATAACTTATTTTGATGATATTTCAACATATATTCTGTATCTATAATTCTATGACTGTTCTTTTAAAAGAGGTATTTAAAAAGAGTGTCGAGTCGACCATCGAATCTGAAACTCGGAGTAAATAGGGACCGTAGTAGAGGTTTATGTACTAGTCTCGTCCTTATTACGAATGTCTGGGTTACTAGGTCTTTGAGAGGAGGTCTCTTATACAGGACACCTTGGTTCTTCTCTCTACAAGTGTCATACTTCTATAAGTGACGTGTGTTCGTCAACTTTAGTTGGATGTAAGTTGTTTTCTTTCTTTCAATCTATCACCTACTGTATGGGTACCCTACCTCGTAGTGCGCTGGTACATATCAGTACGAAGGTATCCTATAAAATACCTCACATTTTACTAGTCCTGCATACACGTTAAAATTTTTATCCTGTTTATATCACCGTCAGAACTCATTTATCGATTTATTGTACTTTGGATGTCTCTGATTTAATACTTCTTTATCTTTTAGGTGTATCTGGATATGGATCATCCTCTAACTTACTCTATAGTCTACGGAGGGTAGTCTCTTTTTGGAACATGGACTAATAACTCACTGTTTGAAAATTTCTTCTTGATTGTTTAAGACGACGACGACGATGACGACGACGATTCAGCGAAGTCAGCACAGGCTGAGACACACTGGGGTATCTCCCGTCGGGTGGTCCGAGGCGTCAGGGATTTCACTTCTCCTCCCTTGTCCACGATTGACCAGGATATTCCGGACGTAATGGGGTGAAGGGACCACCGAGTCTCCAATTTCGTGGAAGGACGTTACACCCTCTGGGCCCAAGCTAGGGACCCAGCCCTTCTAGGGGACCTCTTCCTTTACCGTTAGGTGAGGTCATAAGAACGGACCTCTTAGGGTACCTACCTCTTCGGAATGTATGTCAGATGCCCCAGCGTTTCTCAGCCTGTACTGACTCACTGAAGTGGAAGTGGAAATGGGGTATGGTTTTAGTGTGTTTCTATTTTATTCTTTAGATGTATAATTATAGGGAATACTTGTAATTACAAATACAAATTGTTTTTAACAAATTGTTTTATGATTGTTCGTATTAAGTCGTCGTATAACTTTCCTAATAGATGTTCACCCTAAATAAAGACCTTACGTTCCCACCAAGTCACATACCTTTATTTTGTTATATTATAGTTGTCCTACTTCTCTTTCTTTTGGTATGTGCCAGTGATGTAAACTAAGTCTTTTTCGTGAACTGTTTTAAGTTCTATGAAAGCTCTATTTTTGTGCGTTGTTTGATTCTTATCTTCCTTTAATGAAGTTACATTATTTTCAGTAGACACTCTTTCGATCTCACTTGTAATTCGGGTTGTCGTTCTCTGACTTTCGAAAAAGAGATTCTAATCTGTGTCCCTTCCCACGGACGGAAGCGGCGAAGACAGGGCGCGTCATGACTCAGGTCGGTCTCATTGTACCGCTCTTTTTCTGTGTTTCGGTGGGTCTAATCTTCCCTTCCTCATTTTAGAGGAGACAAAGGTCTACTACACTAGAATATACATCGTTTACGACTTCTAAGGTCTTTTTTTTTTTTGACAATCTTTTTATAAGTCCTTTCATCCTCCTACGTCCAATTGTGTGTCTTTAGTCGACGTGAATAGACATGATTGACTGGCTAGACTCTTCTTTTGATGTTTTGTCGACGTAAATGATACCAGAGGTTTATTACTCGTTTTATGGATCCTTAATTTGGTCCTCCATTTTCTGAATATACTACTTTTGATGTTTTGTGGTGATTTTCTTTAATTTCTTCTGTATTTAACTCGACGTAGAGTACAATTATCAAACCTTCTGAATTAGAACAATTTTTGGGTTATGTTGGGGTTTACTAGATATTTAATTTAGATTAGGGATACATTTAGGATTACTATAAAAACGTCTTTATCCTTTTTTTTTTTGTGGGATAGGATTTTAAGTAGACTTTGTAGATCCTCGGGGTTTCTCGTTTTTTTTTTTTTTTTTTTTGTGAGGACCAAAATATTGAATGACGGTTTTATTTAGTTTTACAGTCTGCAATTGTATTTCTGTCTAATTTCTGGTCACCTTATCTTATCTGAGAATTTTATTTGGGAGTCTATATACCAACTTACTTAAAAATGTCCCTCACGGTTCTACTTATTCCTTCCCTATCAGAAACGTTGTTTACCACGATCTATTTGACCGATAGGAGTACGTTTCCTTACGTCGACCTGAGAATGGATTGAGGTATATTTTTTTTAATGTAGTCTAACCTAGTTCTTGGATTTGTATTCTGGATTGTGTCATGTTTAGCAGTTTCTTCTGTATCCTGGTTTGAAATATTGTAACTTTAACCGTCGTTAAGAACCTATGCTGTGGTTTCCGTCTCCGTTGTTGTTGTTTTTGTTTAACTTTAAGTATTTTCACGAAATTTTACACACGCAGTCGTAGTGATAAGTGTCTGATTGCACCGGGGTGTCTTACCCCTCTTACGAACGGTCGGCGCGTGGACTGTGCCTTAATTATTGGTCCCATATATCCTTTGAGGATTTTAAGTCGTTGTGTTTTTGGGTTGAGTTTTCGCCTGGTATTTAAATCTGTCAAGAGGTTTTTTCTAATGTGTTTAACAGTTATTCGTATACTTTTCTACAAGTCATAGTCAATAGTAATCCTTTCGCATTTAGACTTGATGTTTCTATATGGTGAAGTACGGGTAATCCTTCCGCTGATAGTTCTTTCTTTCCCGTCCGTCTTTCGTCGTGCACGCCCACTGCGAAGCCTCTGTGGCCCTGGGACACGTGAGAACCATATGTTACTACTCTGGAGGCACCTTTTTTTAATGTTGATCTCAATGGGACACAGGGTCGCTAATGTGAAGACCAACATATAGGTTTTCTTTACTTCGTTCTAGAACTCCTCTATAAACATATGGTTCAAGTATCATTGCAACAAGTGTTATCGATTTTATAACTTCGTTGGGTTCTCAGGAAGTCATCTATTTACTTAGTCGTTTTACACATATACAGGTTGTCTTATAGTGAGTCGGACTTTTTCCTTCTCTAGCAACGTCGCCTGACGTCGTTACCTGCTGGTACTTCTGCCATCCGGTTCACTCTGTCCGGTCGATGCTTTTCGGCTTACGAATCCCCTCAGTTTGTTAACACCTCTGTCTTTAAAGTTACCACCAGCGGACTCGATCCCCTCCCCTAAGACCCCTCACTAACAAATTGCCCGGCCCAAAGTCAGAATGTTCTATCTTTCTCAATACCTCTACCTACCACCACTAGCAACGTCCTGTTACACTTGTGTAAATTGTAGTGACTTGACTTGTGAACTTTACCAATTCTGCAATTAACAGTACAATATGCTTATTGCTCTTTATAAAATGGTATTATTTTTTCACCTTTTTTCGTTTTGGACACTATGTTAGTATGGTACCCGATAATGAGTCTTTATCCTTATTTGACTAGGCGGGCTGAACGCACTTAGATGTCACTTGACACAACCTTTTTCCGGGTGGGACTTTCGCGCGTGTACGCACCAAGGTAAACACGTCGTAAGAGTGTTGCTGTTTTGACTTCGCTACTGGTGTAACCGCCACGGTTCCGATTCCCTTCCTCACCCTCTCTGCACCCCGACTCGTGTTGTACCGTCCTACGCGGCGGCGACGCCACCGCCCTTGCAAGACGCAAACGCGACACACTGACAGTCGTAGGACCAGAAGTCTACAATAATACCAAAACGTTTATGGTGGTAACCGTATTTGACCCAGTCCCTGTGGGACGTATAGAGACATAAAAAAGAATATAGACGTACACTACGATAGAAAAATAGAGTTTTATACAGATTGTTAATTTGATCTCGTCGTTACACTTGGTCACTTACTTACTTAGACACATAGTCAACAAGGTCCGGAAGTCCAAGACTCGTACAACGTCTCGTACGACAAGTACACCTCGTGCCAGTGACCGTGAACGACACTCGCCCTGTGGCAAGGTCGACGGTTCTATGTCGTTTTCTGTACGATTTTTATGCGTGTTCGGCGTGAAGTCGGATGCGTAAAAAAGTGTTCGGCTAACTGAGAACCACGAAGACGGAACTGCCAGTCACAAGGCTCACAGAGGTACACAAGGACCCGGTTAAGGAGGAGAAGATCAATTCGGACAAAATGAAGTTATATAAGTGTTGGTGCTTTTTCAATGATGCCGTAAAACGAGAGACAACACAAATTAATGTCCCCGAGGGACTGAATAGTTGTGGATCTAAGTTGCCTGATCTAGACTATCTCACGGACTTCTTGATACCTACCTCCAAGCACTGTAGCATGTCCTCCGTCGTTAGTTCTGGTAGGGGTTCTTTTTCTTTACGTTTTTCCGTTTTACCAACAGACTCTTCTCGAATGTTTATCGACTCCTTTTTTTTCTCTTCACTTTCGTTTCCTCTTTTCCTTTCTGTGTGGGTAAACCTCTCCTCTCAAGGTTTCTTGTCGTTCCACTCTACTCTTTCTGAAGGAGTCGCTAGTTACGTTTCTTTGTCTCTTTTTGTTATCTTACCCTTTCTGAGCTCTAAAGAAGTTCTTTTAATCTGTATGGTTCCCTTATAAAGTACGTTTCTACCCGTGTTATTTCCTGTCTTTACCATACCTGAATTATCTTCGTCTATAATTCTCTACCGTTCTTATGTGTCTGCTTTGTGTTTTATCTAGAAATACTGGTTCTATTGTTTCTGCCACACTAGTGAGTGGATCTCGGTCTGTAGGACCTTACATTTCAGTTCACCTGGAATCCTTCGTAGTGATGTTTGTTTCGATCAACTCCACTACTTTAAGGTCAACTCGATAAAGTTTAGGACTTTCTACTACGACACTTTCACGACGTGAGTTATACGGTCGTTTAAACCTTTTGAGTCGTCACCGGGATCCTGACCTTTTTCAGTCAAAAGTAAGGTCAGGGTTTCTTTCCGTTACGGTTTCTGACGAGTTTGATGGCGTATCGACGTGAGTAGAGTGTGTGATCATTTCATTACGAGTTTTAAGAGGTTCGGTCCGAAGTTGTCATGTACTTGGTATTTGAAGGTCTACAAGTTAGACCTAAAGTTCTTCTGCCTTGGTCTCTACTTTAACGGTTGTAGGAAACCTAGTAGTTTTTTCGCTCTCTCAAGGTCTTTTTGTAGATGAAGACGAAATAACTGATATGGTTTCGAAAACTGACACACCTAGTGTTCTTTGACACCTTTTAAGAAGTTCTTTACCCTTATGGTCTGATGGACTGGACGGAGAACTCTTTAGACATACGTCCAGTCCTTCGTTGTCAATCTTGACCTGTACCTTGTTGTCTGACCAAGGTTTATCCTTTTCCTCATGCAGTTCCGACATATAACAGTGGGACGAATAAATTGAATATACGTCTCATGTAGTACTCTTTACGACCCGACCTTCTTTGTGTTCGACCTTAGTTCTGACGGTCCTCTTTATAGTTATTCGAGTCTATACGTCTACTGTGGTGGGAATACCGTCTTTCACTTCTTGATTTCTCGGAGAACTACTTTCACTTTCTCCTCTCACTTCTTCGACCGAATTTCGAGTTGTAAGTCCTTTGATTCTAGTACCGTAGACTAGGGTAGTGAAGTACCGTTTACCTACCCCTTTGTCACCGTCTGAAATTAGAGAACCCGAGGTTTTAGTGACGTCTACCACTGACGTCGGTACTTTAATTTACTACGAACGAGGAACCTTCTTTTCGACACTGGTTTGATCTGTCGTATGATTTTTCGTCTCTGTAATGAAACCGTTGTTTCCAGACAGATCAATTTCGATACCAAAAAGGTCACCAGTACATACCTACACTCTCAACCTGGTATTTCTTTCAACCCGTGACTTCTTGACTACGAAAACTTCTGAGAACTCTCAGGGAACCTGACGGTCCTCTAGGTAGGTCAGTTAGGTTTTCCTTTAGTCAGGACTTATAAGTAACCCTCCTGACTACAACTTCGACTTCGAGGTCATGAAACCGATGGATTACGTTTCTTGACTGAGTAACCTTTTCTGGGATTAGGACCTTTTTTAACTGCCACCTTCCTCTTCCCCTTCTGTCTCCTACTCTACCAACTTACCGTAGTAACTGAGCTACCGGTACTCAAACTCACTTGAGGCCCTCAACCACTACCTGTCCCTTCACACAGCATGACGTCAGGCACCCCAACGTCTCTCAACCTGAGACAACTCGGTGACTTGACTGAAATTTTTAATAATCGAATAAGATAGGACTCGCATTCTCTTGAACTTTTCCCAGGTAAAGACGACATCACTCTGTAAGGGGGGTATCTGTGTGACGAACTTTAGTAGGACAAATTAGTATCACGATCACTACAATGATCGTGTCGTCGAATGTGGTGAGTCGGTTTCGGTGTGTGATAATTATACTATCAAGATAAACGACGACTGTGTATACCTTAACAGTGTCGAAGTCGACGAATACCTGATTTTCTCACCAACACCGACTAATGGGTATTATATATGTGAAAGAAAAGGATCAATCCATGTAGATCCAGTAAGGGACGAGACACGAAGTCTTCTTCCACCTCCTGTTTTCTTTCCGTCTACATCTTCTGTGGAGGACCGTAAACCCCTAGTCGTCGAGTCGGGACCTATTTCCCCGACAACCTCTCCTCCACCTTACTCGAGTCAAGTTTCTGTTATTTCGGCCAAGCCTCGTCGTGTACTACGACAATTCTCAGTGTGAAAGGACGGGAAAAGATGAGGTCTGAACTAGTCTTGAAGGACCTGGACCTGACCTTCTACGTAGTCTTTCCCTGAACCTCCGATCATTGCCACCCACAGAACCAGGACGGGCAGAGGAAGGTCGACTCACGACCTCTGACCGACCACCCCGTTCCTACTCTGCTTCGACACTGTCCGAACCCGAGACTCCCGTCTCCTCGGGTCCTCTGACAGAGAACCAGACACACAGGAGGGATCTCTGGCATAGAACCGTCCCGTGTACGAAGTGACTCGTCCCGGAGTCTCGACCTGGACCTGGGGCTCCCGACTCCGTCCTGAGTCGTTTTTCGCCGTGTCTACCTACTGGTCTCCGGTCTCCCCCGTTCCGTCCGTTACTGTTGGACTTTGGGTGAACGGTGGGTCGGACCCTCGGACCACCCTGGGACACGTTTACTCACCCGTGTCGTACGTTTGGTTCCCTCGTTTTTCTCGACCTTAACAAGGACGTTTATAGTCCCCGATTTACCTGTGAACAATCGTTCTAAACAATAGTATTTGTAAGATTTTGAGGAGAGTTCTGTCTCTTAAAACCAATATTTGGTATCTCAATGTTTTAAATTAAATAGAGCGTAAGTTTATGTACAAATTTCAATTCCTAACACAGCTAAAAAATTTACTTAGAGAATAAACTCATCTTTCATTTAATATCTTATTATACACGTAAAACTATAGTTTTATTGAAATTTTCTTATCTTTTGCTATACGATAAAACGTACGTTTTGATATTTTTATTATCTTTTTATCTTTTTTTATATCTTTTTATACCATATTTACATGGGATTTAAATAGTATCTTCAAAGGAGATTCCTCCCCGCCTTACCCTGTCCTCGAAGTTGATATCGATGTTACAAACAAAAATCTTTTTTTTCATAAATTCCATTCGTAATTTTATACATCCGAAGTGAAAGAGGGGGAGAAAAAACGAGAGTCTATTCGGAAATCGCAATTCACGACTACATAGTAGGTGATCAAAAAAAGAAGCCAACGTCGACTATAACTACTACCCCGTCACACTCACAGATTTCTACACAATTCCATTCCACTTCCATTTCAGCGAGTCAGCACAGACTGAGAAACGTTGGGGTACCCGACATCGGATGGTCCGAGGAGACAGGTACCCTAAAAGGTCCGTTGTCATGACCTCACACAACGGTAAAGGAAGACGTCCCCTAGAAGGGCTGGGTCCCTGACTTGGACCCAGAGGGCGTAGCGCCCGTCTGCACAATGGTAGACTCGGGGTCCCTCAGGTCTCCACACAACCTAATATATCAAAGAGTCCATAAAGAGTAGAATTTCTCTTTGGTCTTGGGTTAGAGAAAAAGTAAAAATTTACAAAAGGAAATTTGAGGAAGACACCTCAAACAGTCGTGATGGGCGTTGTCCTTTCTCCCACCGTACACAGGACTACAACCCCTCTCCGACAAAAGAAAACGAACCAGGGCAGGACGTGACGTGACAAGAGAGACCTCAATTTCCCGGGGAAGGTCCAGACCGAGAACGACACAAGCGGAGGTACACATAAAGTCGGTCGGTTGGTCGGTCGAGGAGAAATGTGTGCCGGGAGTCACGACCAAAAGACGGAGGAAAGAGGTGCTCCGAGGGGAGAGTGGTTAGCTTCGTCGAAGAAAGAAAAGTCCCTTAACAAGGTGAAAAGGACAGTGGTCTATAGGGGGAAACTTTTACCGTAAGTTGACAAAATCCAACTTCGGAAACAAAGGCAAGGGACCTTTCAAAGTGGGGGTCAGGGGAGTACGACTTTAAGATGAACATTGTAGGTTGAACTGATGGTCATACAGTTTAAATGTTATTATCAATGTCAGGACGTTACGCCCTCTGGACCCAAGCTGGGAACCCAACCCTTCTAGGGGACCTCTTCCCTTGTCGATGGGTGAGGTCATAAGACCGGACCTCTTAAGGTACCTGGCATATCAGGTACCCCAGCGTCTTAGCCTGTGCTGACTCACTGAAAGTGCATAGTAAAAATTCCAACTAAAAGGGGTAAGATTTACGTTGTATTTTTACTTTCGTTTTGTTGTCGTGACGGGTGCCGTGGATCTACGTGTGTGAGTGTCCCGTCCCAGCGCGGCTCAGGTCGGCGCCGGACCGACTCGGACTCGGGGGCCGGCGCGACGGGCGCCACAAAGGGGCGACGAGTCGGTTGGGAGGGGGTGTGCCGGACGTCGGGTGGAGGTGGCAGAGACGAAACAGGAACGAGAGGGAGACTCCGATAAGTCGCGGGATGAGTGTCCTTCGAGCTATCCGCAAGTCTGAGACGGACCACGACAGTCAGGTCAAGTCAGTGAGTCAGCACAGGCTGAGAAACTTTGGGGTACCTGACGTCACGCGGTCCGGAGGGACAGATAGTGGTCGAGAACCTCAAATGTGTTTGAGTACAGGTACCAACCACTACGGTAGGTTGGTGGAGTAGGAGACAGCAGGGGAAGAGGAGGACGGAAGTCAGAAAGGGTCGTAGTCCCAGAAAAGTTTACTCAGTCAAGAAGTGTAGTCCACCGGTTTCATAACCTAGAATTCGAAGTCGTAGTCAGGAAGGTTACTTATAATCCTGACTAAAGGAAATCCTATACCTGACCAAACTAGAGGAACGTCAGGTTCCCTGAGAGTCTCAGAAGAGGTGTCAAGTTTTCGTAGTTAAGAAGCCACGAGTCGAAAGAAATACCAGGTTGAGAGTGTAGGTATGTACTGGTGGCCTTTTTGGTATCGGAACTGATCCGCCTGGAAACATTGTAGAGACGAAAAATTATACGACAGATCCAACCAGTATCGAAGAGAAGGTTCCTCGTTCACAGAAAATTAAAGTACCGACGCCAGTGGTCGACGTCACTAAAACCTCGGGTTCTTTTATTTCAGACAGTGACAAAGGTAACAAAGGGGTAGATAAACGGTACTTCACTACCCTGGTCTACGGTGCTAGAATCAAAAGACTTATAAGTCGAAATTCGTTTGAAAAAGTGAGAGGAGAAAGTGAAAGTAGTCCTCCGAGAAATCAAGTAGAAGTGAAAGACGGTATTCCCGCCACAGTAGACGCATAGACTCCAATAACTATAAAGAGGGCCGTTAGAACTAAGGTCGAACACGAAGAAGGACGGGTCGCAAAGAGTACCACAGGAGACGTCTCTTCAATTTATTCGTCCCACTGTTATATGTCGGAGTTACAAGAGGAAAGGGTTAAACCTTGGTCAGACGACAAGGTACAGGTCAAGATTGACAACGAAGAACTGGACGTATGTCCAAAGAGTTCTCCACCCAGTCCACCAGACCATAAGGGTAGGGAAATTCTCAAAAGGTGTCGAACACCACTAGGTGTGTCAGTTTCCGAATCCGTATCAGTTATTTCTTCATGACAAAGAATTTGAAATACGTGACAAAGGATTAGTGCAATACATCCAAGGAGTTCTGGTCTTGGAAGTAAAAAGGTATTGACTTAGGGATTGATCGTATCACAGACGTTCATCCAAACGGTCAACCCTGAAGGGACCGTCAGGTCACCAATCGTGACACGGAAGGTTACGCCTCCCACACCTAAGTCAAGGACCATTCCCTCGATTCTACGGTGTACGGAGAACCACTTTTTGGGTTTTGTATTTTGTCTTCGTTATACATTGTTTAAGTTGTTTTTGAAGTTTTCACCAGGTGTAATTCCCTTTTTTTTTAGAACCTTTTAAAACAGTTAACCAAACACATACCTAAGACAACCAATTAATGACTGTAGAGACGAGAAGTCACTGAAGAAATTTACGAATAATTTTACGTAGTGAGTCCAAAAATATTGTATAAAAGTACGAAATTGAAGTAAGGTATTAGTCTTCAGATTGACGTCATGAAAACAAATGTTTGGAACTGTACGCAAAGGTGTATGTCTATCACCGGTTAGGGACTTGGATTACACTTTCGACTTAGTACTAAAAGTTTCAATGATTTATATTTGGAGACTACTTACCCAAGAAACGGAAGAAAATAAGTTCGACTCCTTAAACTTTTTACTGTAGTGACTCAGTACAATAATTCTCGAAACGACGTAAGATCAATATTACTACGTCTTAAGATAAGCTCACTACGATTACTCGCCACCACAGCCTCTTCTGAGGCCTCTCGGCGACCCTGACGTTCCTCTAGGTTGGTCATGGAAGACTTCCTCTAGTCGGGACCCTAAAGAACCCTCCCTTACTACGATTTCGACTTTGAGGTCATGAAACCGGTGGAATACGCTTCTCAACTGAGTAACCTTTTCTGAGACTACGACCCTCCCTAACCCCCGTCCTCCTCTTCCCCTGTTGGCTCCTACTCTACCGACCTACCGTAGTGCCTGAGGTACCTGCGTTCAGACTCACTTGAGGCCCTCTACCACTACCTGTCCCTCCGGACCGCACGACGCTAACTACCCCAGCGTTTCTCAGCCTGTCCTGACCCACTGACTTGACTTGACTTGACTTACTTCTATCTCAGTCATTAATAATATTAATTAATGTATTTGAAATCTATTGAAAAAGTTTTACTCAAACACTTTGTTTTATAGTTAATAAAAGAGGTAGTTTCCGACGAAAGTAAAAGTCATTTTGGTAACGTGTTTTCACGAAGACTGAGAAACCTGATTAGTCACAATTCCACCCGACTCACATTCCGCGTCTTCCGGACTCGTATCAATCCCCTGCTACCCACTGACAAACGGACCTTGTCAAGGTCAAATACGAATGATAAGACTGTACGAATAATTACAACGAGGAAATGAAATTTTTTGTGGAAGCAGACCCACCAGAGAGATCAATGTGACGGTCGAGTGTGGTACACGTAGAGATACATCTAGTCAATCGAAAATGACCCGAGTCAAGTGGTAAACAATTTACTCCTCAGACTGGCTCCACTGTGTAGTCTGGACGAGTGGGAGTGATAAAATTGTACACTTATTTCGTATCCAGAGTTCTCACTACAACGAATATAACCAAGAGAGCAAAAGTCCTATTGTTTAAAGGAGTTGTTTTTATGTGTCCTTCCGAGGGAATTTTGTCAAGTCAAGTCAAGTCAGCGAGTCAGTACAGGCTGAGAAACGCTGCGGTACTCAGCGTCGTGCGGTCCGGAGGGACAGGTAGTGGTTGAGGGCCTCAAGTGGGTCTGAGTGCAGGTAGTTCAGGCACTACGGTAGGTCTGTAGAGTAGGAGCCAACAGGGGAAGAGGAGGACGGGGGTTAGGGAGGGTCGTAGTCTCAGAAAAGGTTACTCAGTTGAGAAGCGTACTCCACCGGTTTCATGACCTCGAAGTCGAAATCGTAGTAAGGAAGGTTTCTTTAGGGTCCCGACTAGAGGAAATCTTACCTGACCAACCTAGAGGAACGTCAGGTTCCCTGAGAGTTCTCAGAAGAGGTTGTAGTGTCAAGTTTTCGTAGTTAAGAAGCCACGAGTCGGAAGAAGTGTCAGGTTGAGAGTGTAGGTATGTACTGGTGTCCTTTTTGGTATCGGAACTGATCTACCTGGAATCGGCCGTTTTATTACAGAGACGAAAACTTATATGATAGGTCCAACCAGTATTGAAAAGAAGGTTCCTCATTCGCAGAAAATTAAAGTACCGACGTCAGTGGTAGACGTCACTAAGACCTCGGGGGGTTTTATTTCAGACTGTGACAAAGGTGACAAAGGGGTAGATAAAGGGTACTTCACTACCCTGACCTACGGTACTAGAATCAAAAGACTTACAACTCGAAATTCGGTTGAAGAAGTGAGAGGAGAAAGTGAAAGTAGTTCTCCGAAAAATCAAGGAGAAGTGAAAGACGGTATTCCCACCACAGTAGACGTACAGACTCCAATAACTATAAAGAGGACCGTTAGAACTAAGGTCGAACACAAAGAAGATCAGGTCGCAAAGAGTACTACATGAGACGTACCTTCAATTTATTCGTCCCACTATTATATTCGGAACTGAATGAGGAAAAGGATAAACCTTGGTCAGACAACAAGGTACAGGTCAAGATTGACAACGAAGGACTGGACGTATGTCTAAAGAGTTCTTCGTCCAGTCCACCAGACCATAAGGGTAGAGAACTTCTTAAAAGGTGTCAAAGAACACTAGGTGTGTCAGTTTCCGAAAACGCATCAGTTAGTTCGTCTTTATCTACAAAAAGACCTTGAGAGAACGAAAAAGGTACTAGGTCGCCTACAACCGTTAAACTAGAGACCAAGGAGACGGAAAAGATTTTGGTCGAACTTGTAGTCCCTCCAGTGTCAAGGGCATAACGACTTCGGACCGAACCTCTTAAAACTCGTAATGAAATGATCGTACACTCTACTCACGTTAACACGTCATCAAACTCGTAAGAAAACGTAACGGAAAGAAACACTAACCTTACTTTTGACTTGAAAAGGTGAGGACACCGGTGACGACTCAAAAGGTTTAAACGACCGTATAACTCGCGTCGTGAAAGTGTCGTAGTAGAAAGTCCTAAACCTTGTCGAGTTGACCTTAAGGTAGTGGAGGTGATCGAAACAAGCATCACTACGAAAGATTCTGGGTGAACTGAAGTGAAAGGTTCTACAGACCGAGATCTACTCACTAGTGTAGTAGTACTAATACACCCAGTACTTCTAGAAAAAACATGTCAAGAAGACACATAAGAACGGTGGAGAAGAATTATAGAAGACGAAGACAATCCAGGTGTGGTATACACAGGAAATAGTTCGGGTAGAAACGTACTTTACAAGGGAACCATAGAGATTAAAAGAACTTCTCTAGAGATCAGAAAGGGTAAGACAACAAAAGGAGATAAAGAAACGTAACTAGAGACTCCTTCCGAAAGAATAGAGAAGAACGATAAGAAACCTTGAGACGTAAGTCTACGAATATAGAAAGGAAAAGAGGAAACGAAAAGTGGAGAGAAGAAAAGTGTCGATAAACATTCCGGAGGGGTCTGTCGGTAAAACGAAAAAACGTAAAGAAAAGGTACCCCTACCAGAACTAGGGACAGAGGACATGTTACAGTGCTTGGAGTAAGGTATCAAGTAGTCCGTGAGATAGATAGTCTAGATCCGGGAATTTAGATAAAGAGTAAAGGTGACATATTAGTATTCCCTAAACTAAATCCTGTATGGACTTACCAGATCGCCAAAAGGGATGAAAGAAGTCAAACTCAGACTTAGACTATTATTCCTCAAGTACTAGACTCGGTGTCAGTCGAGGACCAGAACAAAAACAATTGACATATCTCGAAGAGGTAGAAACCGACGTTTCTTATATTAGTTAGACTAAAACCACAACTGGTAGACCACTACAGGTACACATCTCAGAAGAGAACACAACAATCTTCTCCCACAAACGATACTGGTCACGTAAAAGAACCGTTTTGAGATAATCGGAAACGGGGCGAAGTAAGGTATAAGGTTCCGGTTTAAACGGACAATGAGGTCCACAAAGGACTGAAGGATGAAAACGTAAGGTCAGGGGATATTACTTTTCCTGTAGAAAAAACCCACAATCAAGATTTTCCAGAACATCCAGAAGTATCTTGGAAGTTGAAGTCGAAGAAGTCGTAATGACCAACCCCGAATCTGAACCTATTGACACTATAACTTACCAAACGGAACCTCTACTTGTCTCTAGTAAGACAGCAAAAACTCTGACTAGGTTCATGACGTAAAGTCTGAGAAGACAACTGGTACTACCGATGAGGTAAAGAAGATTCCCTAAGGACGGGTGTCATCATCTATATTACCAGTAGACTCAATTTAAGTGGGTAAGGTCAGGTAAAATCAAGCGACTAAGGATCTTACAGCTGCAAGTGGGAACGGTAGAGAACAAACTGGTGAAGGTTACACGGAACTAAGTACCTGGACTGTAAGGTCCAAGGATACGCTATAACGAGAAATGCCGTAACCTAGAACGAAGATAGTGGTCAATTTTGTCAATGAATCATATTTTGTTTTTAGGTTTAAGACGAGAAACTAGTCTGTCACCGTCCGACTATAAGCGATTCGAGATGCACTGAGTAGGGAGAACATTTCCGAACAGTTCTAACCGTTTTGGGACAGTTGTCAGTTGGTAAAAGGACGTGTCCAGAATTTCAATGTGTTTATTTCAATTTATTTGAAGTGGAGAAGACACCTATTTTAGACTCCTGCCTCTGCCCCTCGACCCCTGTTCGTCCTTCCTTGTCCTGTTTGGTTGTCGCTCCGTCCCTTTCCCCGCAGACGTGTACTCGTGGTCACTTCACTCCGCGTCCTGCGACGCCCCCGTCCACGGACGACCGGCAAGTAGGTGGTGTCGGTCTCCGGGTCGCCAAACTCGAGGAGCTTTCCCTATGTTCCCTTGGCATTTGAAGTCATAAAACTTTTACGTTTACCTTCAAAAGGTAGTTGAAGTGTCGACATAATCGAATAGGTCTTCTAGTCTCAGGACTCCAAAGTCGGTCGTAAGACGTTCGGGTAGCACTTCCCTCGTCCTATGCTGTGCATTCGTCTGTCCTCTTTCGGGTCGACTCTGCTAAGACATTGTTTCTTCACGACTGGAGCGAGATAAGTAAAACCTACTCTGTAAAAATGATATCTTCAGTCTCAGTGCACGTCAGGTCCACAATATACGTGGGGTTCTGATCGAGAAATCGAACCCTTAAATCCTCCTTCCAATATCCGAAACCACTCTTACGACTCTCGTGAGACGTCACTCTTCCTACGTGCGACGACCAATGCTCCAAACGTGGGTCATGTAGTCCATCCGCGACGACAGTCTGCCACTAAGACAGAAGGGGCACGGGACGAGACGAGAAAGCCCCGTCGACCTCTGTCGACCTTCCAAACAAGGAAGGTCTGTGTCCTTTGGGAGGACCCACACGGTAACCGGGACGGGACACACAGAGACGACGTGCGAACAGGTCCCCAAAATGATTATTAAAGTGTCTCAAGAACTTAAAATGATTCAGCAAAAGAGTTTAACGTCAGTGATATACGTTTAGAAAGGGATGATTGAAGGTAAGCTAAACGAGACTTGAAACGGACTACGGACGAAGCGATCAGCGTCTCCAGTCACAGAGAACATGTCACTTGGACTGGGTCCTCTTCCCCCGGGACCCGTCCGACGCCCCTCGTCACTACCAGTTTACACCGTCCGAACCTCTCCCGAACCCCGGTCCGTCCCCACTCCGAACTTTACAACCCTCTGTCCGAGTGGTTTGCAAAGACCCATCCTTTCACCGTTGTGTCACCCAAGAATTTATCTCATAAGATTAAACCCCCTGACATTCAATTTCAGTGTAAAATTTTCCCTGAAAAATGAAATCGGGGGTTGAGGTCCTTCTTTTAACAAAAGGGTACACCAGATGTCTTAACAACTTCTTCTATAAGTGTTTTTACGGGTCTCTTTGTTTAACGGAGAATTAAATAGGGAAAACACTGATTCTAAAGTGTTATCGTGAAATTTGTAGATGTGATTTCTTTCGGTAAGTTAAAACCAACGGTACATTGAAAAGTTTGAATGACCTTTCGTTCTACACACGAACGTGCACACACAGTGTTTCGTAGTCACAAGACGTTTTGGGACTGGGTCCGAAAGAAGTCTTTCTTGTTTTAGTAAGTTATATTTTTGGACAAATTATGACTTGCTAGACTTTTCTATTACGTAAACAATGGAAGAATAATATGTAGTCCTCGATCCAAAAGATGTGTAGGAGAGGAGAGGAATGACATCTCGTTCTGCAGTAACATTGGTACAGTCAATACTTTTCTACTTGTAAGAAAGAGAATCCGATGATTTTATAGAGACGAAATTAAATTCGAAAAAGGAGAACGACTAAAAGTATCTTTTAGTCTTTTGTTCCTAGTTATAGGACAAAGATCTTCGGACGAAGTTATTGTTCCTCTTGTGTAAGGACGATCCTGGAGGCGAAAAGGGAACGATAGGTCAGTGGCCAGACTTAGCGATGCCCGGGGGAAAGGAGGTTGGAGACGCCAGTGATCAAAAGGTTGGAGAAAGACTATTAGTGAGTTCCGTCGAAGCTCAAGTAGTCTTTTCGTCTTTGTTTCCGTTGTCCTTGAAGGACCATGTTTTCCCCGTCGACTCAGTGACCAGGACCTCGTCTTTCGAGGTTCAGGACACCTGCCCTTCCGAGGTCCCTGACCCGACTCTCTCCTCCTGTCTCCCCTCCGACGACGAGGGGTCGTCCTCGCTCCGTCACCCCGCTACCCAGGTGCGTACGACCTCCGAGAGTCCTGCAGGTCTCGTCCTTGTAATAGGGGTCGACGGTTTTTCCGTCACTTCACTTGAGTGGTGAGGAGTCCTCATAATGACCTTCGGTCAGCTCTACTATTTCACTGGGTTAACAAGAAAGAATTGTTCTTGGATCGCACGAAGTAGAACTCAAATTATGAAGTTTATCACTGTAAAATTGGACTCTTCTTCTTTTGTGACCACAGTTTAACACCAGTGTACGAATATTAAGAGAGACATTTCTGTCTGTCCGAAACACGTCTACAATTAGAGGTTATTTATACTGAAGTGTATTAGCTGACTTCAAGAGCACAATGCACTTCAACAAGACTCCCCCGTCTACTTCCAATGCCTTGGATTTTTAGATATAACCCTTTGGATTGATAAAACAGGTACAGACACGGTTCATTACTTCCCCGTCAACCTTCTTTACGTTACCGAACCGTGGAAGTGGGACTCATCGTGTCCTGCTCACTGGAAGACCCTGTGTCACGTTCGACCATTGAATTCGTTGTAACGTACGGGGAGACTTAGTTTCCCTAATCCTTCAAAGATTTTGACTACTGATTCTTGACCTATAATTAATTTGTTCTCCCATTTATTATTTAATAGACATGTTTCTATCTGAAAGATTCTATTAGCTCTCGAATTATTAGATACAACATGAAACCTTCCTTCAAGTAAGTAAAACCCTTTGAAAAAAGAATTTCTAGGTCCGTCACTATCTGGTCCTCCGGACCGACACACTCGGACGAGGTCCCAGACCGGGTGTCTCGTCGAAGACTAACATTTAGTCGACCCCTACCTCCTCTCACGACAAAACTTCGGTCCTTCAGACCTCGGTTCAGGACCGACACAGTCGCCTGGCCAATCTTTCGGACTGTATGGCGTGTCCTATCCGACTGGAAGGAGTACTCCAAAACATCCCTACCACTTCCCATCATACACCTCTTTAGAACCTACGTCAGTCGTCGGAAAGGAGGAGAGATTACTTAAGAAAAGGGTAAGTGGGTGTCTATTAGGAGAAAGGGAGACAAGACTTTGGGAACCCGAGGGATTCAATGTTTCACACGAGCCACGTCGTCCGTCCTCTCACACGCAGCAAGGGGTTTCAGGGGCGGCCCAGGATGCCCCTTAAGGACTGTCGGTAGGAGGACCACGAGGTCGACTCGGCTAAATGTGATCAGAAAAAGGGGTCCTTGCGGGAGAAGACAGGGTTCCCGTGGGCGCCCGAGGGCACTACCCCGCACACGTGGGTCGGTGCAGTTAGTAACCCTGAAATGAGGCCAAAAATAATCTGCTCCCACTTTATCGCGTGTCTCTGACGAGACAGCTCGTAACAGTGAAGGTCGTCTGGCCTTCACGCAGGGCGAGGGCCGTGTCAGGAAGTGGAGACCGACGAAGGTGCGGGACGGGCGACGAGACTGGGACGTCAGGGAAGGAGTTCCCGGCTCCGGGAAGGGTCGAGAAACTGGAGTCCGCCGGTGCACTGAGTGAGTCCGGGCGTCCTGCGGTCGACGGGAAGGCGACGTGGGAACGAGGACGGAGGACTCTCCACGCCACGAAACCTTCGCCCCGGAACACCAGGAACGGGGGCACAGGAAGTCGGACCGAAACAGATACCTTTGTGAAATCGGTGTCCACTCAAATCAGTCTCTTCACTCTTGTCGTCTTTGGTTACTTTGTCAGTTTCCTCGGGTTTATAATTCAGTAATTCGTCTCAGTTCGTGGAAGTCGAGGAGGAGTCCTCGACGCCTATTGTGACTCGGTGCTGGACGCTCGACAGGACATCTGGGACTCGGGGCGGTCCACCTCCGCGACTGAGACACCACTGGGCCGACATCGCACAGTATTCCACAGCATTAAGACTCTTGACCGGAGGTCCTTGTTTGGCTGGGACCTCGACTTCTGATTGACAAGAACTTTGTTAGTTCTACTGCGACTAGTCCGGTGTCTGCTGGTTAAAGTCCTACTGACAGTCTCGACTGACACGACAAAGATGTACCTCGAGGGAGGGAGACAGACATTTTCAAGAACGGGGGACTAACAGTCGCCTTCCCTCAACCGGAAACCTGTCCTCAGGTGGGAGGAGGGGTCAACGGTCGTAGATTTTACTTCGTTTGAAAGGAAAGGTAGTCGGATTCTCTAAACCTTTACAACACGAAAGTACTTCGTCCGTTTTCTCGTACAGTGACCACTGAAACACTCTTATTCCTGGAAAGTCCTGGACATCCCTAAGAGAGGCCTCTTCCGTTACCGTGGGGTGAGGTCGTGAGAACGGACCTTTTAGGATACCTGTCTCCTCGGACCACCCGGCGTCAGGTACCCCAGCGATTCTCAGGCTGTGCTGACTCGCTGAAGCGAAAGTGAAAAGTGAAAGTACGTGACCGCTTCCGTTACCGTCGGGTGACGTCACAAGAACGGACCTCTCAGGGTCCCTGCCCCCTCGGACCACCCGACGGCAGATACCCCAGCACTTCTCAACCTGTACTGACTCGATGAAGTGAAAACACGTAACCTCTTCCGTTACCGTTGGGTGAGGTCACGAGAACGGACCTCTTAGGGTCCCTGCCCCCTCGGACCACCCGACGGCAGATACCCCAGCGTGTCTCAGCCTGTGCTGACTTCGCTGAATCCTCGTCGTCGTCGTCGCCGCCGCCGTCGTCCCTAAGAGAGGCGGTAGTGTCACCCTTGACTCTGTAAAGATATCGTCCGTCTACTTGCAAGGAGAGAGGAGGAGGATAGTGGTAGGGATGAAAGAGGTCCGACCTAATTGCCCGCACACACACACATACACACACCCTCTCTCTCTAGGGACCCCTGTCGTGGGTGTCACGTCTCCAGTCCCTGTGACCACAGTCGGCGACCTACCGGACACAGGGTCTGTTTTCCGTCCGGTGATAAAGACGCACATTAGTTCGGTCCGCCAGTCCCGTATGTGACCCAAAGCCCTGATCAAGACCAATCATTTTTTTGTAAAGACGGAACCCCGGACCCTAGTCTTCACCCACGACCGTCTATGCACCTGAAAGTCTAAGGTCACCTTGTACCACGTAGGACTTATCGTTTTACCACTCACTTACGGAGATTGTGACCTTTCCTGTCTGATTCCACTAACCAAGGTTCTAGTCACACGATAAAGTCGTGACTGAATAAAGATTAAAGGGAGGTAAACGCAAAGGAATAAACCGTCAATCAGTCAAACAAGAACTACCCCTTCCGGACCAGGGGGGACAAGGACCTCCTTGAGACCCGCCACCCAGAGTCGGACCGCCGGGAAAGGGCCCGGGTAGAGTAGAGGTACGTCGGGGACACCGGAGTCTAGTGTGTCGTGTCGGAGCTGACTTTTCTCTTCGTCGTCGAGACCCCTTGAGAGACCTTTAGGTGACTTCTGAAACGGTTCCCTTCCTCTTTCAGAGGATCTACTGTTTTCCTCTATTATCGATCCTTGACAAGCCCCCGGAGACCAGTAAACCGTATATTAAAGACTAGTCGGGTTGTGTCTAAATTTGGGGAGTTTCGACAGAATGGCCCCAAGACAAAGTAGTCTCAAATTTGACGCAATGTCAATGGTGGGTAGACAATACCTCTGTCGACCTCTTCGAAAGACCAACCGTAAGACGGTCGTGTTATAATAAAAAAGATGATCCAAAATCGTATCTTTGGTAAACTAAACTCAATACTTATTATTTTACGAGAAACCTACTTAGAGTCACTAAGTATTACCTTTCCACGATAAATCCTTAAAAGTCATTCATAGAATTTCACTCCACTAATTTATATTATCATAGGTTTTTTACCTTTTATTCATAGCAGTCTATCTAACCCAAATACAAGGAGAAATTACGAGATAAAACCCATTTACACAGTCTCTGTCCTCAAGTTTTAGTTCAAGGTGATTCAGTTATCTCCACTTCAGAGCCCGTTCCGTACACCGGAAAAGATCCCGAATAAAAGGATTAAAAATTTTACTCTTCTTACGGTAGACTACCGTCTTTTACTTCTCTTTGATTTCTCTGAGAACTACTCATACTTTCTCCTCCCCTTTTCGACCGAATTTTGAGTTGCAACTTTTTGGATGGTGGACTCGGTAGTCCTCGCGAGTTCTAGTACCGTAGGCCAGGGTAGTGAAGTACCGTTTATTCTCGTCTTTTTCATTTTTGTCACTGTCTATAATAAAAGAACTCGAGGCTTTAGTGACGACTACCATTGTCGTCGGTACTTTAATTTTCTGCGCATGAGGAACCTCCCTTTTGATACTGTTTGGGTCTGTCGTACAAATTCTCGTCTCTGCAGTGAAACAGTTGTTTCCACGCATATTAGTTTCGACACCAAAGAGGTCATCAGTACATACCTACACTCTTGACCTGGTACTTCTTCCGACTCGGGACTTGTTAACTACGAAAGATCGACACCAAGACCTCTTCTGAGAACTCTCAGGGAATCTGACGTTCCTCTAGTTTGGTCAGTTAGGATTTCCTTTAGTCAGGACTTATAAATAACCTTCCTGATAACACTTCGACTTCGAGGTCATGAAACCGGTGGACTACGTTTCTCGGTTAAGTGACCTTTTCTGGGACTACGACCCTTTCTAACTTCCGCCCTCCTCTTCCCCTACTGTCTCCTACTCTACCGGCCTACCGTAGTGGCTGAGTTACCTGGACTCTAACTCGTTCGAGGCCCTCTGCGATCTCCTGTCTTCTCTGCTCTCACGACGTCCCGTGCCTCCAGTGGCACGACAGTGTCTCTCAGCCTGTGCCGAACCGTTGACTCGTTGTCGTCGGTGGGTGGGCATTGCAAACCTCTTTGCACACCAAGAACAGGACACGAGGGAGTCTTGACACCCGAAACCAGTGGCACCGGACTGCGGTCGGGAAGCCGACGGAACCTCTACTGCGGAGTGAATGAGGACCCACTCGGGTCAAGGGACCCCGTCGTTCCGTGTCGCAGGTCTCGAGTCTCTCCCAGGCACCCCGGTGTGTCGAGGAAGTAGGACTGAGACACTGAACGACCAGCTCCCCGTGACTCACACAATCTTACGAGGTGGGAGGAAGACGAAATCGACGCACACCTTATCGTTCGTCGGAGACGCGAGAACACTCTTAAATCATCCAAAACATTCCTTCTCTTTCGAAAGTCGTGTGGCGGACAAGTACCGTCCGTGTGACAAGAAAAACCTTTTTGTTTCTTCGAATAAGAGTCCCAGATTATCGGCACATAGAACTTCTGGGTAGACTCAATTAATAGACGACGAAAGAAATAGAAGAGAGGGACGAAGGTTTAGACCTAGGATCTGTCGACTACAGTCCGTCGGCAGGAGACTCCGTACCTGAGAAGAGACGCCAAAGTCATTTCTTCCTTTGTGGTCACTATTACGACTCTTTTGTCGTGTCCTCGCGGTGCATTGTCTTCGGTGGAAGGAGCGAGTGTAGCCCCGTCCCACCATCCACGCCTCTGAGACGGTTTCTACACGCTGGGGCAGACGTCACGTCCCTCAAACGACTCTTCAACGACGGGTACTCCCGACGCAAGTGGTCGTATAGGACGTACCCCCTGGGCACGTCGACTCAGGGTCAGCTGCCTTGTGCCTGTCTCGCTACACGTGTGGAAATCCCGACCGGGAATTTACACAGGACAACTAGCGACAACTAGCGAGACCGGAACTGGGGTAGCCGACGATCCAGGACTACCTCGGCGGAAGTCGCCCTGAATCTCGTGTCGACCGTCTCTCGCGTCAGTGAGAGTCCGACTCAGGGACGTTCAGACGGTTACGACTCGAGAAAGGGGACCAGGTTTTGTGGGGTAGAACCCGTAAGAACTGACAATGAGCTTACACTTTCCGTTCAAGAGCAGAGGGGGTGCCGAACAGCACGTACACCCGAGTATAAGAAATGGGTAATTACGACTACTGAACCATCGACAGCGATGCACAAACTTATAACCGAATGACGTGGAGAAAGAAATAGGGTGAGATAATTGTAGATTTGTACTGTCATTACAAAGATTCTAAATCTTTATAAAGGTAATAACTATAAATACCTACTGAAACGGGTTATTCAGCTGTCTTCCTTTATAAAATAAGGATCGAATCTTTGTATATGGATATAGGTTACGTCTTAAAAAATTTTTTTAAAATTAGTGTTTCATAATATGCATTCTTTCATGTATTTCGTCTTCGCACATCAAAATTACTTAACAATGTGCTTGTGAAGGGACCACCGAGTCTCTCATTTCGTAGACGGATGTCACGCCCTCCGGACCCAAGTTAAGGACCCAGTCCTTCTAGAGGACGTCTTCCTTTACCGTTAGGTGAGGTCATAGAACGAACCTTTTAGGGTACCTACCTCCTCGGACCATCCGATGTCAGGTGACCCAGCCTTTCTCAGCCTGTGCGGACTCGCTGAAGTACACTTGTGATCGCACCGACGGTGACCGTGGTTCCTTCCTCTCCGGTAGTCGCAGAGGACCTCCTGCACAGGACTACAGTGCAGAAAGACGGTTCGTAGTGATTCCGTGTTTAATGGTGAGTGGTTCCTCCTCCCAGGTGACGTCCCCCCGGAAGTCCGGAGAGGGTGCTCCGACCATCTTTCCTGGGATAACCGAACCCGACACAAACCACTAAACCCCATCAGACCCCTTCGAGATAGACCCGAACTCCGAGGTCCGGATTTTTGGTGCCCGTCAAAATGCTGACCTCCCGGAGTTGTTCGGACTCATCCTCCGTACGACCCGACGACTCCCACGACCCCGACGACGGGGAGTGGGGTCGACGACGAGACGCCACCTCTGGTCCAAACGCAGACAGACGAGTCTGTGTAAGGACTCTCGAACGAGGAACAGCGGGAAGAGTGGACCACAACCACAAGTGCTCGTCTTGGGGTCGAGTCGACACCCTAAACTCACCACCGGAAAGAGAGTCTCGAGTGTGGGTAAAGGGTGATGCAGTGAATTTTCAGAGGAAGTCTTGCGACCCCTAATTCCCAGACCTGAACAGGTGGTCTGTCATCGTCCACGTAAAACCTGGAGTGTAAGTTCAACTTCAAAGAAAAATAAGAGGTTCCTCATGACTTTAGTATAAATTAAAAGGAGTCAAAATATTAATTGAGGTCTTCGTTCGTAAATTCCTAACTTTTTTTGGTGGTCTACCGAAAAGGGTTTATACAAAAATAAGAGGATTAATAAGAAATATATACCAAAAATTTTCCGGACGACCGTCGAACCATGCACTAATACAACATCGGAGATTGGAAAGAGACGGGAGTTAAAGTACGATTCATAGATTAGACACTTCTACATTTTTCTTGACTACACGTTTCTTGTTAAATTATGAGTCGATTAAAGGTTATTCTTTAAACGAAGTTTGGTATGTGTTGCATAAAACAAGTAGACTGGGATTACCATCGATTAGACATTGAGGTGCTAGTCCTGTTATCGTGACAAGATGAGGCTACATCGAACACCTGGAAACCCCACTGGAGGGACAGACATTGTGTTCCTACTGATCTCCCGAAGGCCCCATTGGCTCCGTCGGGATCTCTTCCGCGCGATCTCGTGTCGGCTGGGAGTCGGTGGTCTCCTCGACCGTCTCGCCTACGGTCCTAGTGGAAGATGTCCGTGACACCCCTTAATTTGTTAATCGGCTTTCAGAGTGGGTTCGTGGTGATTTAAGTATTTAACGAAGTATAAATTGTTTCAGGAAGATTGAATGGAAACGTTCAAAATAGATACAAAATGAGGACGCATTGTTAAGAATAAAAGGGATTCTCTCATAAGTCGGTTCTCACCGAGTCGTTAAACGAGTTCAAGTAATTCAGACACAATTTCGGTCTTTGGTTCGAAGAAAAAAGTGACTTATAAATCAGAACGGTGAGAAGGTGACGTAAAAATGTCGTACCGACGAGTTCACAAAAAGGATTTCTTTTAATACGATTAGAAGATAATCCTTAGAGTGAACGTACGTCCCTTTCGTCTTTTATGCTTCGATTCCTTTCGTTTCCACGTACAGATCGTAATTCCGCACAGCGGTCGTAGGCGATCGTAATTCCGACGCCGAGAGTCAAGTTCTTAGCGGCGTTCACCCTAGTACTGACTCGTCTGGAAAGACCTAAGTTCGTACCAACGAAGGATTACTGACAAGGGGTTCGGGCACGGTCGACGATGACCATTAATGGTTTGTGGTCCGGTCGAAAGGGTCGTGAAGGTTGTTCGTCCCGGTGGATAAGACAATAATCAACCGTCACAAAACCTTATAAGACTCCTTTGGACTTCACCTTTTGGTCATCCGTAAGCAGTTTTGTTCTCTTTTTATACGTTTCAAGATTGATGACTGAAGTCTTCTGCACGTGACGGATGTCCGGGAGGCTTGAAGGAGGAACGTGTTTACGTTTCACCGCGTAGAAAGAGAAAGATAAATAGATTTATAACTATAATAGTACTGATAATATATTCGTTCTTCTCGTTCTGTGTTATCGTCTATCGTTACCCATATACTGTTGAGATCACTGTATCTTAATAACGGTTCCCACTTTCCCTAATTACAAAGACCTGAATTTTTAAGTATTGAGATCTTTCTTGTTACCTAGAATTCCGGTTTATTGTTTCTAACTTTAGACAGAAACGTAGAGGACCCACTCTGAAGACCGATTAAGAAATTAAGGGGTTTCACGGACATCTTCTAAAGTCATAGACGAGACGGTCGAGGACCCACCAACACTCTGAGCTGACAATGTTTGAAGTCACTGACTCTACAGAGATGACTAAGAAAATGTGCGGAGAATGGTTGTAATCATTGTTTGAGATAGACATTTCACTTTCCTAAGCAAACTTTTAACGAATCTAACAGAAAAGTGAAATTTTGACTCTTTTACACACTGCAAAGCGGAGAGGGTAGAGACTCGTGGGTGAAGTACGAGTCAGTACAGACTGAGACGTCGGGGGTGCCTCACGTCGGGGGGTCCGAGGAGACAGGTGCCCTAAAGGGTCCATTCTTATGACCTCACCCAACGGTAAAGGAGGAGGTCTCCTAGAAGGACTGGGTTCTAGTTTAGAAACAGAGGACGGAACCGTCCGTTTAAGAAATGGTAACTCGGTAGACCCTCCCGAAAAGTATAGGATCCTGGAGTATTTCGGTTGGTCCAACGTCTCTTGTATAGTCCGGGAAATACACGATGAGGCAACACGATACTAAATCAATGTATGTGAAATGGACCTCGAGCTGTGTGTGTGTGAGTATGTACGTTAGGGGTCAAATTATTGTGAACATTTTACAAATGTACAACAAATAATTTACTATTAACCCGTGGACTGTATATGATCCGTGAACCATGGTTTATTGTTATAAGGTCTAAATGTTTACTCCTTTGATTCTAACGTGTTGTACTCTAATATATAAATCAATCAAGTTCTCAGTCCTAAGTTTGGCTACAGAGAGAATAAGGTTTCCGACACGTTGTGGTAAGACGATACGACGACAGAGAGGTTCTGAGGGTAAGTTATTCTTACTCAACAGAAATTAAAAAGTTTGATGGAGACAACTCATCTTTCTGTCAACTTGTCTCAGAACCTCCTTTTTCGTAACAGACTAACACCCTTGGTTTCAGATTTTGGCGAAGACGATTGTACTCGTTGAGTGTAGGCACGAAGCACGATCAGGGAAGGCGGCACGGGTGGAGACACACTGGACGCCCGACGTCGAACGGTCCGTGGAGACAGGACTGACGTTGAAGAACCTGACGCCCTGAAAGGACAGAAAGTGACAGAGGACCTCAAGTGAGTCTGAGTACGGGCAGCTCAGTCACGACGGGAGGTTTGTAGAGTAGGAGACAGGGAAGAGGAGGGCGGAAGTGAGAAAGGGTCGTAGTCCCAGAAAAGGTTACTCAGTCAAGAAGGGTAGTCCACCAGTTTCATAACCTCAAAGTCGAAGTCGTAGTCAGGAAGGTTACTTATAAGTCCTGACTAAAGTAAATCCTAACTGACCAAACTAGAGGAAGGTCAGGTTCCTTGAGAGTTCTCGGGAGAGGTTTGTGGTGTCAAGTTTTCGCAGTTAAGAAGTTACGAGTCGGAAGAAATACCAGGTTGAGAGTGTAGGTATGTATTATACTGTGGAAACAGTCGCTGCACTACAGAGACGAAAACTTATATGACGGATCCAAAAGGTATTGAAGAGAAGGTTCCTCGTTCACAGAAAATTAAAGTACCGACGTCAGTGGTAGACGTCACTAAAACCTCGGGTCTTTTTGTTTCAGTCGGTGACAAAGGGGTAGATAAACGGTACTTCACTACCCTGGTCTACGGTACTAGAAGCAAAAGACTTACAACTCGAAATTCGGTTGAAAAAGTGAGAGGAGAAAGTGAAAGTAGTTCTCCGAGAAATCAAGGAGAAGTGAAAGACGGCATTCCCACCACAGTAGACGTATCACTCCAATAACTATAAAGAGGGCCATTAGAACTAACGTCGATCACGAAGAAGGTCGGGTCGTAAAGAGTACTACATGAGACGTATCTTCAATTTATTCGTCCCACTGTTGTATGTCGGAACTGCCTGAGGAAAAGGATAACCTTGGTCAGACAACAAGGTCCAGGTCAAGATGGACGACGAAGGACTGGACGTATACCCAAAGAGTGCATTGTGTTCATTTGTCGTGGATAAGACTAAGTATTTTGACGCTCCGGCTCACCGTGGGACGTGACAGTGAGGCGTTATCCTTTCGTGACGTTGGATCCGTCGATACGAAATTACCTTTTCGTTCCGAACCTCAGTTTTTGACCCTGGGGCCGGGAATGAGACAGGGAAGCCTCGACGTACGGAAACTTCTCTAACAAATCGAAGAGTCTTAACACGAAAACGACAAAAGTCCTGTCTTCTATTTAGTTTAGTACGAAGATAGTGTTTCTGTACACTTTCCTAAAATATTTTGTTTACAAGTCGTTATATATTTTTTCCAACAACAAGAGTAACCATCGCTCGTAACGTTCGTGGTTAATTTCAACTCGAACTGCAATACTGGACTTCTTTCTTTCTGACGAGGCACTCGTCCCCTTGTTGTGCCACGGCACCCTGAGGTCAAGGTCGGAAGTCCCAGACCTGAGGGTCTCCCTCGATTCCGTCGACTTACTCTCGCGAAACCCCGATTCCAAATTCGAGCACTCGTCTTAGTTGAACTCCACACCTGTCGAGTGTCTGTGCACAGTCACCCTGTCAGTGACGTTTCAGGTCGACCTTGGAGTGACCCTCTTTCACAGCCCAGCGGTTCCGGTCTCTGCTCGTCTCACCTGACGACACCCCTCTGGGTCCTGTTTCCGTCGTTCGGGCACCTCGCCCACGCCTCCGGAGCCCAGACCCCCAGGTCCGGGTCCCTCCGAGTACACCCTGTCGCACCCGGCGCCGGACGACCCCAAAACGTCGGTGAAGGGGAAACTGAAATTGACGTCAAGGACAGGACTTCCCCCGTCCTGAGTCCCGGCGTTACTCATTCACTTACTCGTTGCAGCCTCTTGTTCGCACACGTAGGCTCCTTCTGAAGACCATCCTTTCTGGGATTTCAGGTTTCGATGATCAATACTCCCTCGGCACTTCTTTGACATTTGGACCAACGCTACTTCAGACGGTCTTGGGCACTTCCGAATTCTGACTTTTATCGTTAATCGTAAGAAATAGATTGCGGTTTTGTCGCACTTTCAGGAATACAACAGTTTACGACAACTGTCGACGACGAAGAATCTTTTCCAGTGTGCACATATATAACAATTTAGAATCAAGGAAAATAATTATTATTATTCAAAGAAGTCCTCAGGTCTACTAAACGTGAAAACAACTAATATCTCGTCCTCCTACACTTTATATCTATGTCTATGAAGAGTATGTGTCACTTCTAATAGGTCAGTACTCACTCTTCCTTTAAGACGGTAAACACTGTTGTACCTACTTTGGACTCCCGTAACACGATTCATTTTGTCCGGTCTAACCCTTTATGTTTACGTTAAGATAGTGAATATACACCCTAGAATTTTTTTTTACGACTTAAGTATGTCTCATTTCATTGTTTACCGTCTCCGATCCCACCACATAATTCGATGTGTTACAATATATGGTTAGTATAGAGTCATTTAGACTCCTTTGTTATTTGATCAAAGAGGTGTTTGATCTTTGGTGTTTCCGACATTCCTTTTTATCTTTATTATTTTATTTATAACTTTGTAGTCTGAATTGATGAGAGTCGAGTTCTATATAATTCTTGTAATATATTAGTTATTATATCGAGAATACCTATATAATTTAAGTCCGAAGACTACCTTTTCTGATGAGAAAATAAAGTTTATTACTTTGGAAGGTCTTTTGACCTTCTGTGTTTGACTATCTGTGTTTTGGAGTTATTTAAATTTATACTCGTAAGAGGTTGTTACTACACGATTTTTATATTTAATTACTATTGTCATATTTTTCCAAGTAAGTGGGTTAATATTGGTTTTCTGTACGATAATTGATTACTTTAAAGTATAAAAGATCTTTCATTGTTATTGTTGTATTATAGACTTAGATATCTCGATTTACTTCGTTAATGGTTTTCTTTAAAACATAGTTATTTATAAATATAGATTTTTAATTTTTTAATTAGGTAACTAAGTTTTTCGATCTTTCTTTTGTTTGTTTTTTAGTTTTCTTTCGTTTACTTTCCGTAATGATTTCCGTCTTTGTCTTTAATTAATCCTTTTACAACTTGAGGCATTTGATCTTCGACATCTCTTTTTGTAAGTAAGAACGATAATGATGAAACTTAATGTTTTGACAGAAACACACTTGTATATTTGAGTAAAGAGAAAGTATTTTTAGATCTTCCTAAGAAAAAAACTTAACACTAAAAAAAGTTTCTAACTGTCTTAAAAGATTAAAATTTAAGAATTTAAATTTTTAAACTCTACCATTGAGAATCGTTGAAAGTCAATTTTTATATTATTGTCTCCCGTAACAAACTTACATCAAATACTTTTTTCCATCAAAATACAATGTTGTAAATTCTAACAATTTTAAAAAGTTTAAGACTCGTATTACATCTTTTGCAGAGTCGAAAGTATCCGTCCTAAGTCCGTATAGACCCTTTTGGACGGGTCGTAGACACCCACCGACGGATGTTCACCGAGAGTTCGAGTTCCCGTCTGTGAGTCGGGAGGAGAACGACCCTAAGTCTGTGCAGGTCACACGACGACTCCAGTGTCTCGGAGTTCGCATAAATGACAGGAGCTCACGTAAATGTCAACCCCCTGTCACCCCACGTACTCCAAGGTCCCGGAAGTCTTACTGAGTAGAAATCACTTTTTGAGTTTTTCGTCTGTGTCTCTCAGTTAGGCCAGAGGCGTCGGTGAGTAGTCTATGAACTTTGTCTTTCACTTCGTCTGGTTTGTTTTCTTCCTCTGGCTGTGTACCAGGTCAACAAAAATCTGGTCTGACGAGCAATTTTCGTATATACCGCGAGACCTCGTTATCCACCGGTAAATATAAAAAATTTCTTTAGTTCTCTTAAGACTATTGGTGCTACCAAACTAGTGTGGGTCTCGGTCCGTAGAACCTGACACTTCAGTTCACCCGGAATCCTTCGTAGTGATACTTGTTTCGACCACCTCCACTACCTTAAGGTCGACTCGATAAAGTTTAGAATTTTTTACTACGACACTTTCACGACGTGAGTATACGGTCGTTTATTCCTTTTGTCTCCACCGGTGTCCTGACCTTTTTCAGTCAAAAGTAAAGTTAGGGTTTCTTCCCGTTACGGTTTCTTACAAGTTTGATGGTGTGTTAACGTGAATAAAGTGTGCGATGACTCCACACTTCGAGTATTAGGAAGTTCGATCCGAAGTTGTCATACACTGGACTCTTGAAAGGCTACAGCCTCGACCCAAATCATGTCTCTCTCTTAACGGTCGTAGGAAACCTGGTACCTTTTTCGATTTCTTAGGGTCTTTTTGTAGACGAAGACGAAATCACTAATGTGGTTCCGGAAACTGACACACCTAGTGTTGTTTGACCTTTTGAGAAATTCTCTACCTTACGATCTGGTGGACTGGATGGAGGACTCTTTGGACATACGTCCAGTTCTTCGTTGTCAATCCTGGTCTGTACCTTGTCGTTTGACCAAGATTTAACCCTTTCCTCATGCAGTTCCGACATATAACAGTGGGACGAATAAATTGAATTGCGACCCGACCTACTTCGTGTTCGACCTTAGTTCTGACGATCCTCTATATGGTCATTGGAGTCGATACGTCTGCTGTGGTGGGACTACCGTCGTTCGCTTCTTGATTTCTCGGAGATTCTCACTTTCTTCACTTTGAGCGAGTCAGCACAGGCTGAGAAATGCTGGGGCACCTGGCATGTCAGGTACCCTAAGAGGTCCGGTCTTAGGACCTCACCCATCGGCAAAGGAAGAGGTCCCTAGAAGGGTCAGGTCCCTAGTTTGAGGCCAGAGGGCTTAACGTCCCCCTAAGAAATGACCGACTCGGTGTTCCCTTCAAGTTTCACTTTCTCCTCTCACTTTTTCGACCGAATTTTGAGTTGTAATTTTTTTTTTTTTTTTTGATTCTAGTACCGTAGACCAGGGTAGTGAAGTACCGTTTATCTACCCCTTTGTAACCTATGTCATTGTCTCAAGTGAAAGAACCCGAGGTTTTAGTGACACCTACCACTGACGTCGGTACTTTAATTTACTGTGCACGAGGAACCTTCTTTTCGATAATGGTTGGATCTGTCGTATAATTTTTGGTCTCTGTAATGAAACGGTTGTTTCCAGGGAGATCAGTTTCGATATCAAAAAGGTCATCAGTACATGTCTACACTCTCGACCTGGTATTTTTTCCGACTTGGGACTTCTCAACTACGAAAACTTGACACCATAACCTCTTTTGAGAATTCTCAGGGAACCTGTCGTTCCTTTAGTTGGGTTAGTTGGGACTTCCTTTATTGGGACTTGTAAGTAACCTTCCTGACTTCGACTTCGAGGTTATGAAACCGGTGGACTACTCTTCTTGGATGAACAACCTTTCCTGGGACTACGACCCTTTGAGACTCCTGTCCTCCTCCTCTACTGTCGTCTACTCGTAAACCTACCTTTGTGACTGAGTCACCTGCACTCAGACTCGTTTGAGGCCCTCTACCACCTCCTGTCCCTCTGGACCGCACGACGTCAGGCACCCCAGCGTTTCTCAGTCTGTGCTGACCTTCTGACTCGTTGTGTTAAGACTATACGTAGACCTAAAATTTCTCACTAATGTCCAAAAAGAATTTAGGATCAAAACCACTAGCTCTCAAGTTAATAAAAGGACAACTGGTTAGTGCGATGTCACCATAACTCACTCACTATCAATGTATTAGTGTTCTCGTTTTGTACAAAGAGTCTAAAAGTGTCAGTTCTCGGTCTGTTTTTATTTTCTAGTAGTGTTAGCGTTTGGTATTACCCTTGCACTAGTGGGATTTTTATTCTGTATTAGCGTATGTGAAACCCACTAGTTCATCTCTCCGCACCAACGCCTTCACGTGTGTCGGTGTGCGAAGGTAGACGGGTCGGTCAGACACAGAAAACCAGAAAAAATAAAAATTAATTAATCGGAAAAAGTTAGTCCAAAACTTGCCGTTCTACTACTTGATCGTCACAGACCGGTCACGTGTGGTTCCCGCGTATGACTGGGCTCTCCGGTGCCCGGTCGAAACGACGCCGCGACCTCCGGCGCGTGGACGTCAGACCGGAGACCTCCCTCCCCTCGTGAGACACCACGGACTGTCGACGCCACCGGACATGTCCTCAGACTAGTGCCGTGGGGGAAGGACCCTTCCCACGGATCGTCCTGCACTAGGGGGAGGACGTGTTACTTTGTCTCTTTGGGGTAGGGGAAGAAGTTACTCCATAAACACTTGCCCGGTCGTGGGTAAGGGGTCACGTCCCCTCCCTTCGCTCGTCTCTCTGAGGGGAACCATGGACCCGGGTACCCCGGGGTGGTTCCCACACCCCCTCGGAGGGACGAGACTTACTTCAGACAATATGTCGTATAAACTCCAGTAATTTAATGTCGTTGGTTGTCGTTCCGCTCCACCCCTACGAGGTCCATCTTTCCGTTTCACCTCACTGTTCGTCCCCGAAGACCCGTCCCCCGGGGCCGTAGGACCCGAAGGTGTCGTGTGTGTGTGGGCGCTACACCTCACAGTCCGACTCCGAGACCAGTCCGGAGTTAGGTGAGGAGGCCCACAGTCTAAGTGTTTGAGCGACTGACCAAAGACCCCCTCGGTCCGGAACCGGGACGGCCCCCGAGGTGCCTCGACCCGGGTAAGATCCCGGACCGCGGAGACGAGAGTAGGGGTTCGGGTCCCCTACCCGTCTGCACCCGGACTCGGGACGGGAGGACCGGCGGGTCCGGAGTGAGGTCGGTCAGACAGAAAACGAGAAACTAAAAAATTGATTAACTGATCGAAGAATTTTACGTAAATAAAAGTTAACTTCCTATTAACGGGATGTTATAACACACCCAAAGATGGGTCGTAGTCCTGCTCGTCGGATACAGAAGACCAACCGCGTAAATTAGGTAAGTGTAAATCCCGTTAGTGACGGCGGATACTGGGATAATGGTAGAAGAATTGGTCGTGACCCAGACAAAAGACGTCTAGAGAAGGAAGAGCACAAAGGACGGATCGCTCCAAGGTAATCGTAAGCAACACGGGAACCAAAACACTACGACTTAAGAGAATTGAAAACGAACTGACCTTTCGAAACTAAAGAGGTAGTCTAGAATTACTTTGAGAACGACCCATCTCATGAGAACCAACATTGAAGAAGGGAAAGGAGTGAAATTCATATAGTACGGTAAGGGAAGACCGAACGTCACAAAAACAACTCTTTAGTCGACTATCGGACTACCCTCAAGGGAACATACAATGAACAACCAAAAGGAAACAACGAAAATTATAAAATAGAAACAGAAATTAAAAACAATAAAACTAATGATACTCAGAGTGACATAAGGAGGAACCCATATAGGATGGACCCTGTAAGATACGAAGGACCTGAACCAACTAATCGAGGAAAGGGTACAATCCCTTGAAAAGTCGATAATAGAGAAGTCTATAAAAGAGTCCAGGAAAGAGAGTGAGAAGAGGAAGACGACGACGACGACGATTCAGTGAAGTCAGTACAGGCTAAGACACGCTGGGGTCTCTGTCGTCGGGTGGTCTGAGAGGACAGGGACCCTAAGAGGTCCGTTCTTGCGACCTCACCCAACGGTAAAGGAAGAGGTCACGTACTTTCACTTTCCACTTTCACTTCAGCGAGTCAGCACAGGTTGAGAATCACTGGGGTACCTGACGTCGGGTGGTCCGAGGAGGTAGGTATCTTAAAGGGTTCGCTCTCACGACCTCACCCCACGGAACGGAAGAGGTGAGGAGGAAGACCCTGGGGACATTACGTTTACAACCAGGTAAATTACAACAGGGTCTGTACAGAGTCCGACAGAAGTAAAGAAAGGTAAGAAAAAAGGTATAAGACGAGACGCCGTCACTAAAGGTGGTAAGACAGGAGGTCCAGTAGATGGACAAGAAGGCGGAGTGGATAGGACGATAACTAAGAAAGACCACATAATAAGTGGAGACAAACAAGGAATCAAAAAGACTTTTTTCGCTATCAACAAGTCAGCACAGGTTGAGAAACGTTGGGTACCTGATATCGGTCGGTCTGAGGAGACAAGTCTCTTAAGAGGTCCGTTCTTATGACGTCACCCAACGGTAAAGGTGAAGGTTCCCTAGAAGGACTGGGTCCCTAGTTTGGGTACAGAGGACATAACTACCCACCTCCACCCGAGGGAGGGACCATCAACGAATCGAACTCCGCTGGGTCGAGACCTCAGACACCGAGATACCACCCCAATTATCGTTGGAAGTCCTCCCGAAAACGGTTCCCCCTGGAAGTACCTGAGGACAACGGTCACGGGGGAAGGACACCCCTCGGGGACGACTGGGTGCCCTCTGGGAGGTTGTGGTCGTCCGTCGAAACCACGTCAGAGGACACCCCAACGACGAGGAAAGGAGACCCAGAGTAACGGGAGGTTCTGACCTCAGAGACAAAGGGGGTCAGGACACCTTCAGGACATTAGTTCGGGGCGACCGGAAGACCCTGTCTAAGGTACTCCTAAGGCCAGGGAGCCAACGTAAGGGTCCGACCCTTCGGTCTGAACCCCAAGTCTCGGAAGTACGGTCGAAGCGACCACAGTCACAAGAGGTCAACACCCAGCGGGTGCCCACCCGCACCCTAGGCTGAAGTGACACCGACGTCGAAGAGGACACAGAAACCGGCGCCTCGCAGCGCAGAGGCCAAACCACCCGAGGTCCCGGGAGGACAGTCGCCGACAGGTCGCCGCTCGACGCTGACACCCCGAGGGTGTCCGTCCCCACTCACGCACGTAAGGGCGACGGCAGAACTTGACCCTAAACAGCTAGGTCGTAAGTCAAAGGCATCGTGTCGAAAAGGCAAAAACAGAAGACTGGGAACACGACTGGCTCGGCGTATTGTCTAACCTTTAGACACTTGATTAGCACTTGACAGGTAACGGATTGAAGGAAACGTTTTATAAGCGTGTTATGCCCGTCAAAATGTCGGGATAATTCAATCACTGAATTTGGTGGACCGACATTAAAGAATCTTTTTGGTGACATTCGAAAGACAAACCACTAAACTATCCCGTGTATTATTAAATCCTTCAAAACAAAAGAAAAACATTCTGTCACAGGTACCTCACATTTGAAAAGTTCCATTTCAAATGAATGCTCGACTGTTTTTGGTCACGACCGACACGGTTCTACAATATAATTATCTTTAAGAAATTTAATCCCTTTTACCTTCTCCGACACAAACAAACTTTTCGACCAAGATGTGAGTACATTAACCACACATAAATTCATTACTGAATGTCCAACCGACAGTTGAATGGGTTTAGGACTCTCGGAGAGGTAGGAAGTAAGTAACACTGAAAGTCCGAATCAATCCTTGACGATTATTTAATCTTTTTAATTGTTAAAGGACCAAAGAACTTTCGTTTAGTTTACTCTGTGTTTCCAGTCATGGTGATTCCGTCCACATTAGTGTTGTTTGACACCTTTTAAGACTTTCTCTACCCCTATGGTCTGGTGGACTGGACGGAGGACTCTTTAGACGTACATCTAGTCCTTCGTTGTCAATCTTGACCTGTACATTGTTGTCTGACCACGGTTTGTCCTTTTCCTCCTGTAGTTCCGACACATGATAGTGGGACGAATAAATTGAATATACGTCTCATGTAGTACCCTTTACGACCCGTCCTACTTCGTGTTCGACCTTAGTTCTAACGACCCTCTTTATAGTTATTGGAGTCTGTACGTCTACTGTGGTGGGAATACCGTCTCTCACTTCTGCTTGACTTCTCGGAGAACTACTTTCACTTTCTCCTCTCACTTCTTCAACCGAATTTCGAGTTGTAAGTCATTTGTTTCTAGTACCGTAGACCAGGGTAGTGAAGTACCGTTTATCTACACTTTGTCACCTTTGTCACAGTCTGAAATAAAAGAACCCGAGGTTTTAGTCACGTCTACCACTGACGTCGGTACTTTAATTTCCTGAGAACGAGGAACCTTCTTTTCGACACTGGTTGGATCGGTCGTATAATTTTTCGTCTCTGCAATGAAACGGTTGTTTCCAGGCAGATCAGTTTTGACACCGAAAACGTTATCAGTACATACCTATACTCTCAACCTGTTGTTTCTTTCGACTCACGACTTCTTAACCCCGAAAACTTGACACGACAACCTCTTCTGAAAACTCTCAGGGAAGCTGACGTTTCTCTAGGTTGGTCAGTTAGGATTTCCTTTAGTCAGGACTGATAAGTATCCTTCCTGACTACGACTTCGAATTTGAGGTTATGAAACCGGTGGACTACGTTTCTTGGCTGAGTAAACTTTTCTGGGACTACGACCCTTTCTAACTTCCACTCTCCTCTTCTCCTCCTGTTTCCTACTCTACCAACTTACTGTAGTACCTGTCCTTCCTGTACTCAAACTCATCCGAGACCCTCAACCACTACCTTTCCCTTCGGACCGTACGACGTCAGGTACCCTAACGTCTCAGCCTGTGCTGACTCACTGACTCGACTTGACTCATTCCGTCCTGACTTTAAAATTTACAAAGAATGACTATCATTAGTAAATAATAAATATATAATTAGGTTTAATTATATGTACGTGCGGACGTGTGTGTGTGTGTGTGAGGGGGTCTGTACTCCTACAAAGGTTTGACAATTGACAAGTCTAGTGTCTGTTTCGTAGACCTGTAGACTGAACTTTTAGAAAGGTTGACATAGACACAGGCCACTCGTCGTAAGACAATCCAGAGTCCAAATAGGACGTCTGGAACAATTTTCTCAGTCACGTGACGTCTCACGGGTTCCTTGTTCGTCTTTTAGGTCGTCTAAGGTCGCAAGACCGTTTCAGGTGAAAATAAAGTCTTTGTGTCAACATTATGTCACACTCATTTTACTCGTCAAACATTTCGTTATAAAGATTAAATTGGGGTGAAAAATATCTTCAGACAGAGATATAAGTGTGGGTATACAGCTACGACAAGTCAGGGACTCAGTACAGGTTTAGAGACGGTGTGACACTTGACGTCGTGCGGTCTGAGGAGACAGGAGGTGATAGAGGGTCTCAAGTGGGTTTGAGTACAGGTACCTCAGCCACTACGGTAGGTTGGTAGAGTAGGAGGTAGTAGGGGAAGAGGAGGACGGGAGTTAGAAAGGGTCGTTGTCCCAGAAAAGGTCGCTCAACCGAGAAACGCAGTCCACCGGTTTCATAACCTCGAAGTCAAGTCGTAGTCAAGAAGGTTACTTATAAGTCCTAACTAAAGGAAATCCTACCTGACCAAACTAGAACGTCAGGTTCCCTGAGAGTTCTCAGAAGAGGTCGTAGTGTTAAATTTTCGGAATTAAGAAACCACGAGTCGGAAGAAATACCAGATTGAGAATGTACTGCTGATCTTTTTGTTTTCGAAATTCTTGGAAACATTGTTACACTACAGAGGCGAAAAATTGACACCAATAAAAATTAACTTTAATAAAAAAAGATTGACTTTGAGTACTGACTAATAATATGAGTTTCTCTTATACGATACAAAATTTTTCGAGAACCACTGCGGAAAGAAAGCGACGTCTCTGGTCTGCCACTTCAGACTCTAAGGGCCTCAGGCGACACGGTCGACTCAGTGGATACCCGAAAACCGCTCTCGACCACAGGCCCCAGATCGAGTGAGTGCACTCAAGAGTCGATGACGTCGAGATGGACCAAGTGAAAAAGTAAAACTGTAACATCGTTGACTATAAGTGGTCTCGTATCTCTTTTTGTCGTATTCTTTTAAACGATAAAAAGTCTGTCGGAGATTTGAAATTGAAGGATTATATTTTGGTTCTTCTTATATTGAGGATTATGAGGTTTTCCATTATGTAACACGGTTGGTCGTTTTGACAGGAAAGTACTACAAAAGTCCATTTCTTTCATCTAACCTTAATTATAGTCGTAGTTGGACTCAACCTAAACTTAACATAAACAACTTACTTTATCATAATTTGCATAAGAAAAGACACAATAGCTTATCTTTCCACTATTTTAAACTAGTCGTCCTAAAAAGTGAAAACTCCATATTTATACCGTTGGTCTCCAGTTTTAATTCTTACGTGGTCTTTAAATAGAAGGAAGAGGAGTACACACTTCTTGTCTGGCACAAACGAGAACAAACATGGGAGGCAGAGACACCGATCGAGTCATTACCCGTGTCTCCGGCATATTTATGAGTGATGATTATAAGTTGTTTATGAGACCATTGATCGGAAGGCTCTGACATCGTATTCCACTTTAAACGAAACGAAAAGGTGTGCGTAACAACCCAAAGAAAGAAAGAAAGGAAAAAAAAAAAAAACGTGAAAAAGCAAGAAACAAGAAATTCCTAAAACAAAAATTAAAAAATAACCTCATGTCAACTAAATGTTACATAATCAAAGTCCATATGTCGTTTCAGTTAGACAATACGTATGTGTACGTAGATGAGAAAAAAATCACTACCTAAGAAAAGATGACATCCGGTTATCTTTCGTAACTCATCCCAAGGGACCCACATACCATCCAGGAATAATCGGCGGATCACATATATGTCATCACGGGGTGCGTAACGACTGAACAAAAATCATACTCTGGAGATCTTTATTGTCACTGTAAAGGTACTGTAGAAAACACACACACATTGATTTTAGTGTGTAAAGTAAAATTTACCAATCGGTCCTAGGTTTGGTCCAGACATTCTGAGACAAGACTATTTCTGAGAGACGCGGACTCTTCCTCCCGGGTCCGTGATCACGTCTACGACTACGCTAAGGACCATGACTTCTACCAAGACGGGTTAATCGGGACACACAGTGTGTGCGCGCACGTACACACTGGGTTCTCAGTCCGACGTCCTGCGTCGCACGAAGAGACTACCCGAGCCCCCGACGTCACTCGCCGTCTGTGCGTCTGAGACGGGGACCCCAGTGTGACGACGTCGCGGAGAAGACTCGTCTCTGCCAGAGAGAGAGTGCCAGAGTCTCTTACACCCCGTCTCGAGTTCCCTCATTTTTTTAGTGTGGTCCAGGGTAAAGATATGGCACGGTGTCTTCACACTGATGAGGTAGTGTGAACCGATTGTCGGACAATCGTCTACAAAGTCCATTATCTCCGGTCATCGGCGGGTGGAGGGGGTAGGGCACCAAACGTTCCGACCGAGAGTTCGTCGACACGAATCAAAACGAAACCGAACCAGGGAAGACCAAGAAGACTGAACCATAAATACAAGACAGATGACTGTACTCCGACGAAGGACCGTATTCCGAATACATTCCTCGGTCCCGATGAAAACAAACTTTCGATCTTGTTCCCGAATTACTCAGACTTTGTCAGAACGACAAATGTGAGTCCGTTCCTCTCGAGAGGAAGTGGAAGTTCAAGTTTCCCTTATAAATGAATGACGTCTACCTCAGAGGAAAGGAGGGGGTCCTTCTACCACGGTTCCCGACGTAAGAGTCTGTTCTTGCTAAATACTACTCTTGAATGGGTCTGACCAAGGGTAAGATGTCGAATGTCTTCTTCTTTTCGAGGGTCGGAGGAAGAACACGTTAAGGGCTTCCAAGAGACTGAAAGGGAGTGACGTCGTCGCGGCCGCGCGAGTCCCCTTACAACCACCTAGGTGAAAGACGAAGGGGAGTAGAACGCCCACCTCCCCAAAGGTGGGACGTCGTCAATGTCGATTATTGACCCGGAGTGACAGGGACATTGTTACTAAAAGAGTGTTGACGTGTCGACTCCCCCTTCGGGGGAGAGACCGGAAAGTCCTGAAGCCACCCCTTTCTCCCCGTGATCGACCCCACCCCCACCCGCGTCCGGGGTCAGGACTCCTCCCGCGTCCCCCCCACCGCAGAGACACCGAGTCACGTCCTATGCGACCGCTCGCGACGCCCCCAGAGCCCCTCTGGTGTCAGTGCACCCCCCGTTTCCGACGAGACAGGAGCACAGGAAAAGGGTACTCCCGTCCAAGGTCGGTCCCCTGGGGAGAACCGTTGCCCGCACCGCGGGGTCCCGAGTCTCCCGTCGCCTCTTCGACCGCCCTCCTCTCAGACCCCCGAAGACGCCCCGACGTCGGGCCCGGTGCCCGTGTCGGCGGCGCCGTCACCGCGGGCTCACACTCCACGGGCGCACGTCCACTGGGCACCTTCGCGGCGCACGCCCGGGTCCCGGCCGTCGTGTCCCGCCGGACCGGTCCGGCACTCGACGCCGACGCCCTGCCCGGGGCCCTCCCGCCCAGTCCGCCCCGCGCCGGAGGGCGACGCGTCCGCGTCGTCGGCGACCCCGGGAGCCCGCGCCCCGCCCGGAGGTCGGGGCCCTCGACCTCGCGCCCCTCCGCCCCCAGGGTGGCCGGCCAGTCGCGACCCCTTCTCGGAGCGACTGTAGTGCCCGCCTGAAATGGCGACTCGGTGGCGCCTCGGGTTTCTTTCGAGATATCGTCGATGTATATACACTGGCAAAAAAGTTATTCCGAAAATAAAATCTTATCAAAGGCTAAATATCTTTTAACGTCTGTCATGTCTTTCGAAAGGACGTGGAGTATAAGTCAAAGGGAAAAATAATTGTGATCACCGCGAAAACGTGCTAATCACTTGGTTATGACTACGCAGTAGTGATTGATTTCAATTATTAAGCAAGTCTAAACGAAGTAAAAAAGAATTACAGGAACAAGGTTCTAGGACGACTTTATAGTTTAACGTATTTCGTTAGTAAAGAAGAATTCGAAGAGAACCGGTGCTGACAAAGAGTCTGCCAGGAACAAAAGTGTTGGAACATCATGATTCCTCACGACCAGGTCACAAAACACACTACAGGAAATGAGTCTCAGCGATACGGGGAAAGGTGATAATTTAACCCTAATACACCAAACCCTCCTTCCGGTGTTTCTATTTCACGGTAAAAGTAGTGTAGTATGGTTCTCACGTATATTAGACCGACTCCAGTACAAATAGTGCAAAGAAGTGAATTTGAATCATATAGGGGGTACAGTATGTGTGAGCCTTCCTTCAGTAGTATGCGTCGGGTGTAGATTCCTCATCCCCCAATACGAGGTTGTAGACCTCTCTCTGCACGAGACGACTTGGATGACTCGGAGAGGACACCTCTCGACTGTCCTTTCTATACATCCCGCACGGGAGGACGTTTCAAATTTCTTAACGACCGTCCTCGGTGGGACGCAGAACGCGTCGATTTCCTACTCGGTCAGTCTCCCCCACACTGGACCCGAGTCACCAAACGAAGACCTCAAACGGTCAGGGCTCGAAAGTGGTCCGAGGAGGTCGTAAACTCTATACTCGGTGGAGAGGGTCCTGGCGTCATCAATCTGGACAGGTGAAGATTGAAGGGGTGAGACATGAATTGTATAATCCAGCCCCTCGGATACTTGTCTCCCTTCCCGGAGGTATAAGTGATATTGTCTCCGGGGACCACTAAACGTTTGGTTCTTTATGGACCCTAACGAACGTGGACAGTAATAATAGTTTTAGGTAACGACACCTGTACATCTTTGACGGTTGACTCCAATTTTAATCTCGGTCGAAGGAACTATAAAACGAACGAACAGACACTTCATAAGACACTCGATTTCCGTCAATGACTATCAGTATCTTTGTAGCCAGACGATTTTCTCCTAATGACATATCAACGTTCGAGTTTTTCTTTGTTAGATATGTACGTTATTCATGTAAAAAAAAGACTAATCATGTTTTGTTGACGGTCCCACTTCCCTTGTGACTCCCTGTCTCAACAAGACACGTCGGGCGTCGATGTAAAGGCTTCCTGTTTACGTCACGGGGTCTTTCTCCTCTTTTCGTTTCTCGTTGTGAAGTCTACGGCAGTGACCCGACCTTCGCAGCGGTGTGTCAGGAGATTGTCCCAAGTGCGAACAAAGACAGTAAAACGTTGCTGAGACTACTGAATTTGCAATGAGAGAAAGACTGAGTGACACTCAGTCAAAATTTGTTGGAAGACGATATGACACAATCTCCTTTCTTGATGACAACAGTTTTACTATAGGTTGATCCTATACGTTTCGTGAGTTGCGTTGACGCCCGGACCCCGGCCTTGTGAGTCAGGGGTGGAAGGGAGATGACGCGAGACGGAAATCTTTGGGCTCTTCTGCGATTCGAAAGACCCCGGAACCGAGGACGTGGACACTGTTCGACCCTATTCGTGAGCTGTCAGAGAATGTCTAGGTTTTGTCCCGTGCTGAGGTTCAACCCATTAATATAGAACCCCTTTCTGTCTCAAGGGTCCTCCTACTTGAGAAAGGGTCCTTCGACCTTTCTGTCACCCAGACGTCGGGACCTCAACCTTCGTACCACGGGTGAGAAATCTTTATACTGTACGTTCGCTTTGTATCCGAGGTGAGTCCCTGTAGTGGTCTCCCAGCCACGGTAGGCTGACTAACTACACCGCTTGCAAAGATCGAGGTCAGTTACTTCAGTCTAACCAATATAAGAAACGTCGGTTTCTGCCTCTTCGAGATATGTCAGTCGTTTTTGTTCTGGTCCTCGAAGGATACCGAGTCTAGTACTTGAGGAATAACGGTTTAAGTCTGAATTTGACTTCTTTCATCCCTTTTGGTGTTCTGGTAAGTCCATACTGGATTCAGTTTAGGGAAAACTAATATGTCACCTTCACTCTTTATCTAAGTGCCATAATCTAGACTATCTGTCTCACGGACTTCTTGATACCTGTGTCCAAGCACTGTAACATGACCTCCACCACTAGTTCCGATAGGGGTTTTTTCTTTTTACGTTTTTCTGTTCTACCGACAGACTCCTCCGTAATGTTTATCGACTCTTTTCTTTTCTTCACTTTCCGTTTCCTTTTTTTCCTTTCTATATTCGTAAACTTACGCCTCAAGGTTTCTTATCGTTCCTCTCAAAATTTTTCGGAAGGATTCACTAGTTACGTTTCTTTATCTCCTTTTGTTGTCTTACTCTCTTTGATCTCTAAAGAAGTTCTTTTAGTCTCTACGGTTCCTTGTAAAGTGTGTTTTTACCCGTGTTATTTCCTGTCTTTACTATACTTACATTGTCTTCGTCTTCTATAATTCTTCTCCACCGTTCTTATGTGTCTTCTTGACATGTTGTTTCTAGAAGTACTGGGTCTAATGGTCCTACCACACTAGTGAGTGGATCTCGGTCTGTAGGACCTTACACTTCAGTTCACCCGGAATCTTTCGTAGTGATACTTGTTTCGATCACCTCCACTATCTTAAGGTCAACTCGATAAAGTTTAGGACCTTCTACTACGACACTTTCACGACGTGAGTTATACGGTCGTTTAAACCTTTTGAGTCGTCACCGGTGTCCTGACCTTTTCCAGTCAAAAGTAAGATTTAGGTTTCTTTCCGTTACGGTTTCTTACAAGTTTGATGGTGTGTCAACGTGAGTAGGGTGTACGATCGTTTCGTTACGAGTTTTAAGAGGTTCGGTCCAAAGTTGTCATGTACTTGGTTCTTGAAGGTCTACAAGTTCGACCGAAATCTTTTCAGTCTCCTTGGTCTCTAGTCTAACGGTTGTAGGCGACCTAGTACCTTTTTCGTTCTCTCAAGGTCTTTTTACAGACAAAGACAATAACTGATGTGGTTTCGGACACTGACACACCTAGTGTTGTTTAACACCTTTTAAGAAGCTCTCTACCCTTATGGTCTAGTGGAATGGACGGAGGACTCTTTAGACATACGTCCAGTCCTTCGTTGTCAATCTTGACCTGTACCTTGTTGTATAACTGACCAAGGTTTAACCCTTTACTCACCCAGTTCGCACACGTAACAGTGGGACGAATGAATTGAATATACGTCTCATGTAGTATACTTTACGGTCCGACCTACTTCGTGTTCGACCTTAGTTCTGACGGTCCTCTTTATAGTCGTTGGAGTCGTTTCGTCTACTGTGGTGGGAGTACCGTCTTTACTTCTCTTTGATTTCTCGGAGAACTACTTCCACTTTCTCCTCTCACTTTTTCGACCGAATCTTGAGTCGAAATTTTTTGGCTTCTAGTACCGTAGGTCGGGTAGTGAAGTATCTTTATCTACCCCTTTGTTATCTTTGTCACTCTCTGAAGTAAAAGAACCCAAGGTTTAGTGACGTCTACCACGTCACTTTAATTTACAAACGAGGAACCTTCTTTTCGGTAGTGGTTGGATCTGTCATATAATTTTTCGTCTCTGTAATGAAACGGCTGTTTCCAGGTAGGTCAGTTTCGATAGCCTCTTCCGTTACCGTGGGGTGAGGTCATGAGAACGGATCTTTTAGGTTACCTGCCTCTTCGGACCATCCGACGTCAGGTACCCCAGCGATGCTCAGCCTGTGCTGACTCGCTGAAGTGAAAGTGAAAAGTGAAAGTGAGTAACCTCTTCCTTTACTGTTGGGTGAGGTCACAAGAACGGACCTCTTAGCGTCCCTGCCCCCTCGGACCACTCGACGGCAGATACCCCAGCGTGTCTCAGTCTGTGCTGACTTCGCTGAATCGTCGTCGTCGTACATACCTACACTCTCAATCCGGTATTTCTTTCGACTCACGGCTCTTTGACTACTAAAAACTTGACACCACAACCTCTTCTGGGAACTCTCAGGGAACCTGACGTTCCTCTAGTTTGGTCATGTAGAATTTCCTTTACTCAGGACTTATGAGTAACTTTCCTGACTACGACTTCGACTTTAAGGCTATGAAACCGGTGGACTATCCTTCTTGACTGAGCAACCTTTTCTGGGAGTACGACCCTTTCTACCAACCTACCGTAGTGGCTGGTCTACATGTTCTCAAACTCGTTCGAGGCCCTCAACCACTACCTGTCCCTTCGGACCACACGACCTCAAGTTCCCCAGTGTTTCTCAACCTGTACAGACTCACTGACTTGACTTGTCTTGACTAATCAAAGTCTGCTTGTCGTTTCACCTAGTCAATATGTATATGTACATAGGTGGTTCAGAATAAGTATAAATACGGGACTTTTGGAAGGTATCTCGGTCTGTGTTCTCTCTACTATTTCACACCGGGCAATACGAAACCGTAATTCCATCTATAATACCGGATGTCTCTCATTCTGCTCTGTTTTAGGACTTCCTCAAATTTGACACCCGGTCGGGTGAACCGTCTTCGGCTTCCCATTTGGTTCTTGTCGCCAATATTCAGTGGTGTCCGTCGACCCTGAATGCCTTAAAGTGGTCCTTTGGGTATAAAAGGTAGTCACTGAAATAACGACAGATACTTCTCTAAAGAATTAACCTTCTCCAACACGGCTCAAGGGTCTCTATCGGAGAAAATTGTTCTCTACTTTCACAAACGAGAATTTAGCCATTTACAAAGGAAGATTATAAACCAACTGTCAAACTTATTTGGTCATCACCAAATCAGCGATTCAGTACAGACTGAGGACGTTGAGGTACCTACCATCGGGCGGTCTGAGGAGACAGGTACCCTTAAGGGTCCGTTCCTATAACCTCACCCACGGCCAAGGAAGAGGTCCCCAGAAGGACTGGACCCCCGGTCTGTGTCCGGATGGACGAAACGTCCACCAGAGAGATGGTTGCCTCAGAAGTCCCAGACACTTTTCTGGTCTTGAGTCTTTTACCTCTCCTTCCTCTCGAGACGATTTCCCAACGTGTTTTGTGGAGCAAAGAGTTTCTTGTCAACTACGTCCCGTTTGAGTGAACCTGAAATCTAGTTCGAAACAGAGTCATTAATGTCCTGAAGCCATTTAGGGAACCGAGAACAGATACTTTCTTCCCTTAACTTAGTATAAACGAAGTACGAAAGAAGAATACATTTTAAAGATCTTAATAAAGTGACTACCTAAAGTTTGTTACGGAAAATTTTACCATTCTCCTGAAACTTTCCCTAGACTCGCAATAATACGAAGGTCCAAGGGTCCTATTAAGATTGTAGATCGGTCAGACTCTGGTGACCCGATACTTACTCACTCACTCGCTTTCGACGAGTCAGGACAGGCTGAGAAACGGTGGGGTACCTGATATGTCAGGTCCGTTAAGAGGTCCCGTTTTACGCCCTTACCCATCGGTAAGGGAAGAGGTCCCCTAGAAGGGTTGGGTCTTTGACTTAGTCCCAGAGGACGTAACGTCCGTTTAAGAAATGGTTGCCTCGGTAGTCCCAACAATGGATTTATTGAAAACATTCCGCTACTTTTCATTGGTCAATTTTACAGAACAAGACTAGTGTCAGATATGAAGAACACAAAAGACTCAGAGGAGAGTAAGAATCAAATCTTTTCATTGGACTTAGTTCCTGAACTTTTCGAGTTCCATGGTCTCCCGACCTTTCTCCACTCAAGGTCCTTACCGGCACGAGTACTACTGCCGTCAAAGACGAAAGGTGTCTCTAACTTATAGTCACAAAAAAGTGACTACGAGATTCTGTAAAAAAAATTTTTCGTACCTCTGAGATACGAAGACGAGTGGACCTTAACACAGTTTCGGGTCTTTAGACACTCGTCTTTATTTTGAGTGAACATCCCAACCCGGCAAGTACTCTTCTCTGTGTAGACCTTGACTTGCCGAGGTGCGCCGTGGCCACTTCACCTCGGCGGCAGCTCGGGCACCGACTGCGTGCTGGTAGTACGGAATTGCGAGGTGTGCACCGAGTATAGGGTCGCTACTCGACATTTCGACACACTACTGTCCGAGTCCTGAACGACTCGACCCGTCCTGTCAAGTGACCTTATTGCCGGAGTTCTCTTGAGTCACGGGGGACCTCCTGGTCCGGACCTCGACATCCTACTAGGACCCTGGTCCGGAGCACCCGTTCCACCCCCCGTCGATGACGGGGTGTCCCTCCTGAGGCTTGTCCTCGGACACGAGACTAGAGAGGTGACGGCTGGGAGGTCCGGACCCGAAGCCAGTGTCCAGTCGTGACGGAGGGCAAGGTTTACCGGGACTATTAATTACGATCTGAAGACCTAAAAGCCTTGATTCGACGTCCTTAAGGTTTAATGAGTTTCTTTGAAAGAACGGTAACAACTCCTTGTTCGCCCACGAACCCGACGCCACTGAAGTCGATCCTCGAAGACTCGTCTATGCCACGGGAGTGTCGTCGCCATTCACGTGCCGGTAGTCGTCCTCAAGAGTCGGTCGTGCCGCCGGCGCGGTGAAGGAGGAGGAGTCTTTTCGTGTCTTTTCGCGACGTAAGACAAGATTACAAACTTCCTTCATTCCTTCTAGTTGAACATTGTAGTGCTGGAACGTTTTGGAGTCCCAAAATCTGTGTGACACATTTACCCCCCTAGGATCACGACGAACACTCGACATCGGGAAGGCACGTTCACAGCACTGCGACTGTTAGTCAAGTCAAGTTGAGTCAGCGAGTCAGCACAGACTGAGAAACACTGGGGTACTTAGCGTCGTGCGGTCCGGAGGGACAGGTAGTGGTTGAGGGCCTCAAGTGAGTCTGAGTACAGGTAACTCAGTCACTACGGTAGGTCGGTAGAGTAGGAGACAGCAGGGGAAGAGGAGGACGGGGGTTAGGAAGGGTCGTAATCCCAGAAAAGGTTACTCAGTTGAGAAGCGTAGTCCACCGGTTTCATACCGGTTTCTACAAGTCGACGTTGTAGTTAGGAAGGTTACTTGATAGATCCTGACTAGAGGAAATCCTACCTGACCAACCTAGAGGAACGTCAGGTTCCCTGAGAGTTCTCAGAAGAGGTTGTGGTGTCAGGTTTTCGTAGTCAAGAAGTCACGAGTCGAAAGAAGTGACAGGTTGAGAGTGTAGGTATGTTCTGATGACCTTTTTGGTATCGGAACTGATCTACCTGAAAACAACCGTTTCATTACAGAGACGAAAATTTATACGATAGATCCAACCAGTATTGAAAGGAAAGTTCACCATTCGCAGAAAATTAAAGTACCGACGTCAGTGGTAGACGTCACTAAAACCTATGACTGTTATCCCGGACAAATTTAGATAGTCGTTTGTTCTTCCCCGTGAAGGTCTCTTCCGCCTGTGTTTGGAGGACTCCACTCCTTCTCCCCGGAGTGAGTCCCGTCTCAGTGTATCGTCACCTCGGACGCAAAACGCCTTCACTCCGTGAAACGTTTCTGGATGTTGGACGTACGTACGCTGATGTCTTAAACGAAATATTTATGTCACAACTTATTTAATATAACTTGTGGTTTCGTGAGGATCATACTCGTGACTCCGTTTTTACCCCCCACCCCTCTGCACCTCTGGGGTCTCTTCTGAGTCGACGGGGGAGACCGTGACCCACGGTAAGGAGTCCCGGTCTCGATCTTCCCTGTGGGATTGGAGACGCGTGGTAAGTGTCGAAGGGTCGTATGTGGGCGCCTCTCAGTAGTGAAAATCAAGAGAATTTTGAATCAATGACAAGTGTCTATGTCCTGACATATCTTTAAACCTTATACAAATCATTGTTTTCCCACTTTTACTGACTGAAATTTTATGATGTTTTAATACTAGAGTTCTTACACTTATGTGCTTTCGGTACGTGTTCTTCGAGGGGAGGTCCTCTGGGAACGGGAGACAGACCGAGGAGACGGCGAGGGTCGGGTACACGAGTGAACCGTCACGAATAAGAACTCCCTGTGGGTCCGTCTCCCCGGACAGGGTCGGTGACACACGAGACCCCCAAAGAGTCACGGCGTTCGTTCGAGAAAGTTTGTTTTTACACATGACCTTCAGAACCTGAGAATGGTGTGAACATTATCCCAGTCAATTAAGTCCTTTACTGTATTTCCTCACGGTAAACAGTCTTTTTGATGGAAACTTCTTGTAATTAGATTCCGTTCCTTCGAGTGACCCCAGTAGTACTGAACCCTGAACCGCCTTTACCCGAAAGATCTTTAAAACGTTAGTCTTCCATTCCTTCATAGAAGTTGCCGATTTTATTTACGACGACTGTACCACTAGTTCCAGAGTGACTTAGTGTATCGAGGTCAAGAAGGACCTAGCGTAGTACGATTGGTAGATCTTAGGTTATCCCTTTTGAAAACAAAGACACCACTGAAGTCAAGTCAAGTCAAGTCAAGTCAGCGAGTCAGCACAGGCTGAGAACCCCGAGAGATTTTGGGATATTTACGGACAATATCGAATGGTATCAGGAAAAGTAGGGGTCCGAAGACCTGTCGACCTTACTAATTTGGTAGGGGATTTCTTAAGAAACCAATTAAATGTAGTTCGGTCACTGAATGTCACCGGGTCTCGTAACGACGACAAAGATAATTTTGTTCCAGTTGAATCTCGTTCGTACGAGTAAAAGGGGACCTCAGTCACAAACCTCTAGACTCGGAAATCTTCTATTCGGAGGAGAACTGGACTTTTGTGTCACTAGTCTTTGATGCGCAATCGAAGGGGTCGAACGCTACGGTAGCACACAGACCTGCGGCCTTTCAGTAGACTTCTCCTGTCAGGTCATGGGCGGTCCTCGTGTCCCGACTGTCACAGAGTCACCGTCCGACCTGTCGGCAGCACGACTTGGCTCGGTCCGTCACGACCACTGAGGGTCCTGGGAGCCTTACTTCCGCTCGGCACGACGTGTGTCCCCCATACCTCGTCATCCTTGTCGACGTCGAGGGTAATTCCCGGAGTCCCGACCTAAGAGGTCTGTCACTAGAGCCGCAGTCCCCGAACATTAATCCTTATTAAGTATTCGTGGTACTTTGGCCCGTCATGTTAGATTTTTTGTATTTTGTAGTCAATGGTTCTTAATTATTTTACTCTCGTTTTGTACACGTCAAATGTTTGAAACTTTTCATCTTTCGCCATAGCAGTGATGCAATCACTACTCGGTATGGGCGACGACAAAGCGGTGATTCGGCACAGACTGGGAAACTACGGGGGTACCTGGCATCGGGAATTCCGAGGAGACAGGTACCTTAAAAAGACCCGTTCTTATGACCTCACCCAACGTAAAGAAAGAAGTCTCCTAGAAGGGTGAGTCCCTAGTTTGGCGTCGAGGATGTGACCGACCGTCTAAGAACTGGTGACTCGGTCCTCCCTTCGAGTTACTTGGGTCTGTATGCGACCGTGGTAGATAGACTACTCTTTTCGTTGTTATACTTAAACTTGATAAATTTTCAAGTATCAGAAACAGATTCATAGGTAGGTTTAATTTACTAGTGTAAACAGATCCGTGTAAACATACTTCTATGTATTCTGTCTTTCACTTCTTCTTTATTTCAATAATTTTCGGAGGGTTGATTCTTTGTCAAAATTTATTGAGTATACAAGACCAATTTACTCTAACCTAAATCGGTTACTTACAGATTATAAAAATATATACTCTTCATACATCTCGTATTGCAAATTCGTTCTTTTGTCCCCGCTTCGTCGGACTTCGGAATAGACCCTCCTTAGGACGGTCGACGACTGTCGTCAACGAGGAGTCACCCCCCGACGGTGGGGGAACGAGGACGGGACCGACTCCCACGACGGCCGAGACCGGACCCATAAGAACAACTTCCGCGAGGGGGTTCGGGGCGGTTCAGGTCCTCCCGTCCTTCGTTTCCCCGCGCGGGAGGAGGAGACGGAAACGAAGACAGGTCTGGGGTGGTCTGCTCTACTACGGGTGACGTCTCCCTCCCGACAGACGTACCGACTAAGGTGACTAAGTCCACGGTTGACGTAGGTCTTTGTGGGAGTGTCTGTGCGGGTCTTTATTGGGAGTGAGAACTGTGTATTTTCATTCGTGGTGTCACCATGACTGGTCTCTTCGTGATCGGTTTATAACATACTCTCGTCCACACCTTTCGTTTTGGTACGTTCAAGTCAAATGTAGTCCTTTTCAGCGTCTTCAGTCGGATTGTTGACAGTTGTATAACGCACGAAACAAGGGACCCGTCTTCAATAAAGTCAACCTATTTGACTTTCCCTTTTTTTTTCCGGCAGTCGTACTGTTTGTCTCTCTTTTTGCGTTTGACATTCACTGTCACCGACGTCTGTGTCCCGCTGATAAGCCGATGTAAGAGGTGGCCGAGGTCGTGTCCTTACCCCAAACCTCCCGTCGTAAGTACTGCTATGTGTTCTCGCTCCGATAGCGATATTGTCCAGTCCCAGTGCACTAGGGTCTCATACCCGTCCTCCGTCTTCCTGGTGGGACTCTGTTTTATATTAGACCTGGTCAAATTCCTCTTTTCACGGTGGTCGTAGACTCGAGGCTCTACAGGAGACTCCTCGTGGGAGGGTCCTCTGGTCCCGTCGGCCGGGAGAGGACAGGGCACTCCCCGGTCGTGCACCCGCAGTGTCCAGGCCCTCGCTTCGCTACGGGGCCTCCTCCTGGTCCTAGGACACCCCCGAAGGGACCCCACGTGTGTTCCGGTCACGGGACCGCGTCTTCTGCTATTCTTTGAATACTTGACCTTAAAAGGTGGAGGACTGTGCACCCTCGAAGGTGATCTATATTAAACTGAAGATTTTTCTTTCTATTTACCAGGAGAACGTAGATTTGTGACTCCTTATCCGTTACTAACGTCGGACTTACAAGAACTACAACTCTGGGAAATTGGACTTGTCAGTGGTGGTCACTCAGCTACGAAAAACTGGTCTCTGGAGGGACGTAGCGGACACTACGCGTAGGACTGAAGTCCTCATAATCGTGTACCTTTTCGTACGGTCCGTGCCTCCTCTGTGTTCCCAATCTGTCCTTAAATTTACACTTTAAGTCTGGAATTCTTCGCGGAACCCTAAGAGAGTTGTGCAAAACTTTTGACAAGACTATTGTAGTTTTTCATAAGTTGGAGAATCCATAGTGATTAGATTAGTCTATTGAATGGAGATACACCCGACTTTGAGGTCATGAAACCGGTGGAGTACACTGCTCAACTGAGTAACCTTTTCTGAAACTACGACCCTCCCTAACCCCCGTCCTCCTCTTCCCCTGCTGTCTCCCACTCTACCGACCTACCGTAGTGACTGAGCCACCTGCACTCAGACTCACTTGAGGTCCTCAATCACTACCTGTCCCTCCGGACCGCACGACTCTAAGTGCCCCAGCGTTCCTCAGCCTGTGCTGACTCTCCGACTTGACCTTGACCTTGACCCGACCCGTGGATAAACCTCCCCCCACTCGCAACCTGTCTGAGTCATTGATTGTGGAAGTGAAAAGTGTGCCGTTGGGTGGGGTCAGAAGAACGGACCTCTTAGGGTGCCTGGCTCCTCGGACCGCCCGACACCAGGTACTCCAGCATTTCTCAGTCCGTCCTGATGTCGCCGAGTCGTGCGCGCGCCCTTGGCTAAAGCGCCGCCGCCCCCATTCGCCGGACCGCAGAGGCGCGTCTACCTTGGAGTCGGTGTTCCCCCGCCGCACTCGCGCCGCCCCTGCGGCGGGCCTCGTCTCCGGGGCCTCGGGCGCCCGGTTCGGGCCCCTGAGCCCGAGTGTCGGAGGAGAGTTAGATGGACGTGCGACGTGCGGTCGGTCTCTCCCCCCCGTACCTACACACGAATCGCACACTTCCGACTGCGGGTGCTAATCAGTCGGAGCCGGCCCTTTAAGTCTTCCTACGTTCTCTTTCTTGTAAGTCAATGTCTTGCATTCTAGTCCGTGGGTGACGTCAAGGTGAACTTTGAAAGACTCCGCGTCAAATACGGAGACCCTTTCCCACTGCCACTCTCAGTGGTGGAAGAGGAACAAAAGGAGATTTTCGAGGGGGAAGGAGGGAACAAGGGTCGACCTACGAGGCAACAGAACGAGTCAGCGAGTAAGTACAGACTGAGAAACGCTGGGGGACCTGACGTCGTGCGGTCCGAAGGGACAGGAAGTGGCAGAGGGCCTCGAACGAGTTTGAGTCCAGGTATCTCAACCACTACGGCATTTATAGTCCAGTAAAACAGAATTGGTTTACAAAGTACTTTTGGTCATTTCTACAATCTTAAGGTTTATTATATACAAAACGTTTCATGTCATAGAAATAGACCCCTTTTTAAATATCTCACTTTTCTTATAAAAAAAAGAGTTTATTTTAAAACAATGTGAGATTCATCCCGTAATTTCTCAATTCGTGAAAAAAGGTTCTTTTGGGATATAGTTTTAAACTAGACATAAAAGACTCCCACTCGTTATACTGTGTTCTAACCGCGTTATATAAAATTTGTTTTGGCTTCGATTTATTAGTTGAGAAGAGAAGAGTGGTGAAAGTCCTTTGTGTTATTCAACCACGGAGTTTTGCAATTTTAACGGGGTTTTCAATTCAACGATGTGTACAAGAGTTCAAAAGGACAGTCTTCTCTTCGGAAGGCCGAATTTCTACTCTCGGTTTCCAGGGGGAATAACGGGAAAAGAAGGTTCTTTCGTCACAATGATGTCCCGGAGAAAGAGTCGTCCACGGAGCTTCGAGTGTGTGTCACTCCCTTGGTGTCAGGTCTGCGCACCCCTCCTCGAGACCTGTGACGCTAAGTCCCGTAGGTCTCGTCTTTTCTCTGTGGGGAGTGTCTCCCCAAATACTTTTGGACACGGACCTTGCCATGGGCGGAGTTGGGAGGGACGCTCGGACAGGAGGGACGGTGGTCACTCGTTTCGTGGTCGCGTGTACATGGGACGAGGGTTCCCCTCTACTCCCTGAAAAGAGATCTCTTTACCTCTTCAGATCTGTAGTGAAAGACTATAAACCCTTTGACGTCGAATCACTCGTGAGGATAGTTTAAAGGGGTTTCTTTCGGGGAATGATTGCTGTTTGAAATGATTGCCGTTTCGTCTCAGACAGGTGGAAAAGCTACGCTGTCACAATGCAAACTTGTCCTTTGTTTCCTAGTCTGTAAATTCCCTTTGGTAGAGTTCCGTTTTCTTTTTTTTTCACTTTCACTTGTTCGTCTATGCGAATAAGAGGTCTTTGATTGGGAAATCGTTTGACTCTGTGTTTATCGTGGTGACACGGCAAGTGGGTTACCGTCCAAATCCGAAATCGGTACGTTTACATGGTGAGGCGGCATAAAAATTAATCATCCTCTTTGGTGTGCTTTCACTGAAAGAGTGTCCACTTTTATCAGATTATGATCGTTAAAGCGTGTATTAGTAAGGAAATTTATCTTTCCTATTTTAATCAAGTTATAGGTCCAGTCGGTAGTTCCTTCTTCGTTCCCTGCCTCCTAAAATATTAATTCATTTCTATTTTAACGTGACTAAAGTGAACGATCGTTTCATTACGAGTTTTAGGAAGTTCGATTCCGAAGTCGTCATACACTTGGTTCTTGAAAGTCTACATGTTCGACCTAAATATTTTCCGTCTCCTTGGTCTCTAGTTTAACGGTTGTAAGTAGCCTAGTATGTCTTTCGTTCTATTAAGGTTCTTTTGTAGACGAAGTAACTGATGCGATTTCGGAAACTGACACACATAGTGTTGTTTGACCTTTTAAGAATCTCTCTACCCTTATGGTCTAGTGGAATGGACAGAAGACTCTTTTGACATACGTCCAGTTCGTCATTGTTAATCTTGGTCTGGACCTTGTTGTCTGACCAAGTTTAAATCCCTTTCTCATGTTCCGACATACAACAGTGAGACGAATACATTGTATGCATCCCATATGGTGCGTTTTGCGGTCCGACCTACTGAGTGTTCGACCTTAGTTCTAACGGTCCTCTTTACAGTCATTGGGCTCTATGTGTGTTACTAAGGTGATATTACCGTCCTTCGTTTCTCCTTGATTCCTCGGAGAGTTACTCCCACTTTCTCCTCTCACTTTTTCGACCGAATTTTGAGTCACAAGTTTCTTTGATTCTAGTACCGTAGGTCGGGGTAGTGAAGTACCGTTTGTCTACCTCTTTGTCACCTTTGTCACTGTCTAAAATAAAAGAATCCGAAGTTTTAGTGACATCAACCACTGACGTCGGTACTTTATTTTTCCACTAACGAGGAGCCTTCTTTTCGATACTGTTTGGATCTACCGTATAATTTTTCGTTTCTGTAGTGAAACGGTGGTTTCTAGGTATATTAATTGTGGTACCGAAACGGGCATCAGTACATACCTACCTACACTCTCAACTTGATATTTCTTCCGACTCGCGGTGTCTTGACTACGAAAGTTTGACACCACAACCTCTTCTGACAACTCTCAGGGAACCTATCCTCTAGTTTGGTCAGTTAGGACTTCCTTTAGTTGTGACTTATAAGTGACCTTCCTGACTACGGCTTCGACTTCGAGGTTATAAAACCGGTGGACTACTCTTCTCGGTTGAGTAACCTTTTCTGGGACTACGACCCTTTCTAACTCTGGTCCTCCTCTTCCCCTGCTATCTCCTACCCTACCAACCTCCCGTAGTGGCTGAGCTGCCTGTACTCAAACTCGTTTGAGACCCTCTATCGCTTCCTGTCCCTTCGGACCGCACGACGGCAGGTGTCCCGACGATTCTCAGTCTGTACTGACAGACTTGTTCTTACTACCGTTCTGGACTCGAAATGTCAAACGTTTTACCGACTGTATTTGCCGGAAAAAAATTGGGATTTGTCGACACATTGACTTGATTATACGGGTTTATCACAATGGACACCTCTGCAGGTTCTGGTTTAGTCACTTCGAAGGAGGTAGCGAAGTTGACTCGCTCATTCACCTCGACCCTGGCCGCCAGTCCGACGGACTGGGACGCCGGAGACGGAGGCGACGGGTCTCCTGCGACCGGTTCTACTCTGGGACCCTTCTGTACTCTGTCTCCGTGACCCCTCTCTCACTTCCCTCCCCTTTATGCGTTCGTCTGCGTCCTCTTCCTTCGGAATTGAGGCACCTCAGTCTTGAGCTTCCTTGACACATTGGTCTCTCGGAGTACGCCCGTCGTCTAAGGACTCGACTGGGTCCCTTCCTTGCAAGTACTGCGTTAAGGTTTTTGCCATGTGGACTGTATAAGGTCTGCACTTCGTCAATCTGGGAGTGAACCTTTCTTACCGGGTCTATTGACGTGTTTACAGGTACAATTCCTTAATTTTACTTAAATATAGGTATATTTTTAAATCCTTTCTGACTGAATCTACAAACCTCTGATTTAATCGTTTACCGAAGGGGTCCCCGTGCCACCACTTCTTAGGTGGATGTTACGTACTCTGCGTCCCCTACACCCGAACTAGGGACCCAGTCCCTCTAGGGGACCTCCTTCTGTACCGTTGGGTAAGGTCATAAGAACGGACCTCTTAGGGTCCTGCCCTCTAACCTCCCGATGTCAGGTATCCCAACGGCTCTCAGTGTGTGTTGGCTCGCGTGTGTGTGTGCATGTGTCGTGTGTACGTGCGTGTACGTGTGTGTGCATCTCCACACACGTGTGTGTATCTCCACACGTGTGTTTCTGTGTATACATGTCTGTGTGTACGTGTGTCTTGTGTTCTACACGCACTGGTGTGTGTGCGTACACGCACACACGTGTGTATGTCTGTGAGTACGTGTACGTCCGTGTGTTCACTACTCACGTGCACTTGTGCGTACACACGCGCACCAGGACAGACGTGACAAGTACTCACGTATAGTGTACAAGTGAGTGTGCACACGTGTAGACACAAATCGACAAGTTCGTTTCCTGTTTGTTCGATGGACCCCCACCCTCCCCGTCCCAGGGACGACAGAGGTGACCTTGGAAGACCAGAACAGAACTTGACTTAGGGTAAGCGTGTGACGACCGGTACACCGACGACTCGAGCCGAGTCGAGGAAAATCTTGGGTTTCTGCGGAGACACTAAGTAGTCTTGACTAAAGGAAAAGTAAGAGAGTCCGTCCGACATCCTTTTCTCTCGCCGACGTTCTCTCCCTCTTCTTCGCCTACCTCTCCGTGTCCCAGACCCCTCGTCGCGGTCTCGGAGCGTCGGCCTATTTCGTGTCTGCAGGGGCCCCGCAATTTCTACGGTGACTCTTGGTCGTTCACGTCGCTTCAGCGTCGACACACCACACACAAACGGCGTCGAGTCCCCCCGCCTCTCGCCGTCTCCGTAGTCTGCTCCAGTCTCCGGACCACCAGGTAGGCCTACCCTGTGACGCGGTGACGACAGTTCCGTCGTCGCAACTTCAACTGTCCTTGGGGGGTAAAGGAGGGGTAAGCGTCTGGAGGTGAATTTCGGGTCTAGGGAGGTGTCTCTAGTCCCTGTGAACCTTATTTGTGAACGGAACGGAGTAAGGGGTGCGACCACCGACCCGCGTAGACGTCCGCAGGTATGTTGGGGGTGACTCTGGTTTTGACGACGAAGAGGTCAACAGGGTCGATTGCAGTCCCGGAGAGCCTTATTTCTCCGTTTAGGGGCGAGTCGGTCAGGACCGACGAAGTCTGAGAACCTCCACTTTCCGCGACGAACAGAGGACACACTATGTTACTTCACACAAGACCGATGAGAGAAGTCTAAAAAGTCCGGTATACTTGTGTCTGGAGAAACTAGAAAGTTGACTAGACAAAACCTTTACACATTTTTATTTTGTTCAACGTTAAGACTCTGAGGGTTCTTTTTTGTAAGTCAAAATTGGAAACTTTGGATCTCGTACAACGTAATTACTGCCGCTAAAGTTTACGTGAACTGTAAGGATAGAACTTATTATTTCTTGTTATCTTGTTCGAGAAACGAGAAGAAGATTTAAAACACTTGTAATCGTTCAGTGGGATTAGGAGTCCAACGAACAAAGAAGAAAACCTTTTTTCCTCCTCGACGACGGATTCTAACACCTGGGGGTGCTCCTATGTCCCGTGCGATTGACTCGCAGGACCCCCTAATCTCACCTAATAAAAATCTGTGGTATCGAAGCGAAATAACTGTGGAACATAATTTGTCCAGAGCGAACGGTTTACGTGTCCTATGTCCGGCTGTTTGTACGAAACTTTCAAGGGTACTCGACTTCGACAGAACCTACGTTTTGTGACTCTATCAATTTCTCTTGTACGCACAGAGGTGTGTCCCGTCGGAGGGACCTTCGGAGTCGTTCATTTAGATTCACCGTGGTAGGGAAGAAAATCGTTACACAAACCTAAAACATCTAAAGAGGATCTAAAACAGTACACTCGAAATATATATGGTTTTCCAGAATTAATTTCTAAAAATTTACAACTCATTTTACAAGTGGTCAGATCAAACATTATATATATTATTTGGACAGTATATTAAATAAAAGAAATTTTTGTTGGAAGAATATATTTAACGGAAGTCTTGAAAGTCAATCTTAAATTCCAGTAAGTCCCCAATCACAGTACATTTGTTTTGAGAGACTTCACGACCCCAGAAACCCCCACAACGTAAGGATGTTCGACACTAGTTCGGTCCAAATCAGTCGAGAACCTTTTTGTTTAGGAAGAACCAGATCCTCGAGTTTACGGATCCCGATTCGGTCTGCTTCAAAAGATAGGACTCAGTACTTAAGGAGTTGCGTCCCATGTCGTCTTCTTTCTGGTGGAAATTGTAACAGTAACACTAGACCGTTTCCGGAGTTTATGGAGATAGCGGTATTTTGAGCTTTTTTTTTTTTTTTTTTTGTTTCCGGTAGAACGATCTCCCGAGACTAAGTCTCATGTTTCGACACTTCTCAGGCTCAAGAGAGTCTCGGGAAACAGGTAGTCCTTCAGTGACATGAACTTCACCCTATACCTTTCCGTGACTCGGAGTCTCGAACCTGTGGCTTGGAGTTAAAAGACGATCAATTTCTTTTTACCATTATAGACCCAGAATCCCGGTTTCACACCTACTTTGCACACCGGACCCCTTCACGGATCCAGTTACAGCTCGGTGTGACCAAACAAGTCATGACCCACGACACACTCAGCCCCGTAGTCGTCGTCGAAGCCTCTCGACCCGTCCGTGCACTTGTTACGCCCTCCTCTCGGCACCAGCGCGGTCCTCGTCCGTCCCGGACTGGACCTGGCCGTCGAGCGGGAGTACCAGAAGTGACGACCCGGAGATAACCGTCCGGTGGCAAACGCGTGGAAAAGGTGAACGGTACGCCAATAAAGACCATAAATTGTCCTCGTCCAATTTATGTCCCAACCCGGGTCGAGTTCTAAAGGGACTTACGAAAATCTCGGTCTCCCGGGCCGGGGTTTGGCTCTAGGCAGGAGACGGAGGCCTCCACTCACACAACCACCTCCACGTAGGGCGTCCTGGGGGCCCGGGAACCCGAGTCTCCCCTGCACCGGCGGGTTTCGAGGGGCCTAGGACCGTGCAGGGGGTCTCGTTGTGCGAACAGGAAGTCGGTGCTTTTACTAGGAGCCAATCAGGTGGACTCCTGTCCCATTTCGCCGGTGGTCCCTCGGGCGTCTTAAGTCGACACACCTTGAAGGAAACGTATAAACGTCCTTTTGCTTGTCTTGCGAGACAGAGAGTGTCTCTTACACGTCCAACAAAGTACCGAAGTTTTGTAGGTGACGAGAAGTGACACCTTCCCTGTGACAGTACTTGTACCAAACACAAGAGCAAGGGGGTCTTTGTACTTGCACTTGATTAGTCTCCCTTTAATTGTAAGGTCAATGTAGTCAATTCATTAAGTAGTTATCTTACACAAAGATAATATTTATAAACTTTCGTAATAACCAAGAACGACCAAATAACGTTGTATTGCGTGTGTATTGGTTGGACGAAACCCTCTTACACAACACCGCAAGTCGGAGTTTTAACCATGAGCATAACTTTCAAGAGATCTCTATCCACCAGTCTTAACGAGTTTAGAAAGAACGGCATCCGTCGGGACTCCACGGGGGGGAGGGTGGTTTACTAGGACAGAGGGCCAAGAGCACGGAAACATGTTTGAGGGTAGGGATCCCTCCCAACTTTACCACAACAACAATCAGTCGGTGAGTCAGCACAGACTGAGACACTGGGGTACCTGACGTCGTCCGGTCCGGAGGGACAGGTAGTGGTTGAGGACCTCGAATTAGTCTGAGTACAGGGTCGTTCAGCCACTACCGTGGGTTGGTAGCGTAGGAGACACAGGGGAAGAGGAGGGCGGAAGTTAGAAAGGGTCGTAGTCCCAGAAAAGATTACTCAGTCAAGAAGCGTAGTCCACCGGTCTCATAACCTCGAATTCGATATCGCAGTCACGAAGGTTACTTATAAGTCCCAACTAAAGGAAATCCTACCTGACCAAACTAGAGGGACGTCAGATTCCCTGAGAATTCTCAGAAGAGGTTGTGGTGTCGAGTTTTCGTAGTCAAGAAACCACGAGTCGAAAGAAAGACCAGGTCGAGAGCGTAGGTATGTACTGATGACCTCTTTGGTATCGGAACTGATCTGCCTGGAAACAGTCGGTCCACTACAGAGACGAAAGATCACGCGACAGATCCAAACAGACCGCCGGTGAAGATTATTCGTGACACTTCCGTCTCTCCGAGACTCGAGGACGAACGATACGAGGGAACGAGAGCCGAGACGGACGAGACGGCCTCCGGACGACAGGACGACTCGCACAGGGACACGTCGCCAGGTGTCCCGGTTCCCGACTCCCGTCGGAGACCCCGGGGCGTCAGGTGGTCAGGTACGTCAGTCGGGGACGGTCGTCGTTCCCGGTCTCGTCGTGGTCTTAGTCGGTATCGAAGGCTCCTCTTGTGTCGGACCCTCCGCTCTGCTCGAGTCTCGTCGACGGGACGGTGGGTGTCCAAGGGTTTCGTGTCTCTGCGCGCAACGAAGTCGGTTCACGCAAGACCCACTAGACAGCATAAGTCGAGTCGAGTCAAGTCAGCGAGTCAGCGTAGGCTGAGAAACGCTGGGGTACTTGGCGTCGGGTGGTCCGGAGGGACAGATAGTCGTTGAGGCCCTCAGGTGGGTTTGGGTACAGGTAACTCAGCCACTGCGGTAGGTCGGTAGAGTAGGAGACAGTAGGGGAAGAGGAGGACGGGACAGAAAGGGTCGTAGTCCCAGAAAAGGTTACTCAGTCGAGTAACGTAGTCCACCGGTTTCATAATCTCAAAGTCGAAGTTGTAGTCAGGAAGGTGACTTGTGGGTCCTGACTAGAGGAAATCCTACCTGACCAACCTAGAGGAACGTCAGGTTCCCTGAGATGAGGAGGTGGTATTTAAGAGTGAAAATTCTTTATAGGTGGGTTCAAAGATTTCTATTTCACCGGGTAACAGAGGTTTAGTGAGAGTTTACCAAGTCTTTTTGTTATACGCGTATCTTTTTGTTTCTTTATGTTTTATCACTCGCTTCCCTCGCTTTATACCTGTTCGCCTCTTTTTTTCATTCCAATATTATAAGAATTTTAATAAAGTTGAATATCGTTTTATTTTTCAATGGGAAGTCCGGTCACATTTTCCAGCCAAATTCTTCTCTTGTCAATTTTGAACATTTTTACCATCAGTTATTTCAACACTCTTATCCGTCTTTACGTTTTAATTTCGAAAGTAGCGTGTTTTTTACACATTGATATCTACCACTACCTACGATGAGTCCCAATGACACGACTAGTAAAGTATTCCACATGTTTATAAGTTAGTAATGTCACATGTGGACTTTCATTATTTATGTTATAATGTACGGTTACTATGGAGTTATTATTTTTAAAAAATTATTTTATTTTTCTTCTTTAATACAAATTTTTGTTTTTGTTTCCTTAAATATAAAAACTAATCAATACTCAACAATAGATGTTTACCTTAGGACACCAGTTGTATAGTTTCTATGTCCTAGAACTTTTAGGACATGGTAATAGATAAGGTCGCATTGTTATCCGTCATTCTTTCTTTGAACTAAAGGGATTTATTCCTTTTTGACATGTTCTGTTTTCGTGACCTGATGAATCAAATATTTATTTCAATAGTGAAAAGTAAACTTTTTAGATTTTTGTCGGAAATCCTTTATATACCTACAATCGATAAAATCGATGAAGAAACGAATAGAAATAAAACTATTTGTTTTTACATAAGTAGAAATTTGCGTGTGGACATATCAACGAGTAGAAATTTACGTACGAATGTATCAAGTTTCACCTTCAGAATCGACGAGTGCACACAGGCTGAGAAAGGCTGGGGTGTAAGCCATCGGGAGGTCCGAGGAAACAGGAACCCTAAGAGGTCCGTTCTTATGACCTCACGCCACGGTAAGGGAAGAGGTCCCCTAGAAGGACTGGCTCTCCAACTTCGGCCCGACGGGCGCGACGTCCGTCTAAGAAATGGTAGACTCGGTGGGAGGAGGAAATTTACGTGCGGATGGACCGACAAGAAGTGGAAATTTACGTGTGGACATTTATGACCCAAACCTTCTAGGGGACCTCTTCCCTTTCCGATGGGTGGGGTCATAAGACCGGACTTTTTAAGGTACCTTTCATTTCGGGTACTCCAGAGTTTCTCAACCTGTGCTGACTCGTTGAAACTGAGAGTATATCAGTAAGTCGGCATTTACGTGTGGAAATATTAATAAGTGGAAACTTACGTGTGTATATATTAAGATTCGTCATACGGAGATACTAAAAACCCTTTGTAGTATAACTCTTATGAATAAAGATAACTACAACTTGTTTAACCAAGTTGAATGATTTCTTTGTTAAACAATTATGTGTAGTCTTGAAAATTTTATATCGGAAACTGATCATAAAATCTTCAAAGGGACCCGTTTACGCACGATATTTTTTCGAAGTGTGTGTTTCTACAAGTACTGTTGCTTTCAACCTTTATTAGGCATACATATTGTTAATCTTTAATAAATCGTTGACCTCTTTTTACCTTATAGTACATTATTACTTTGAAAGCAAGCCTCGAAAAAAATCTGTACCTCTGTGGGATTTTAGATCTTCGGCTACATACCTTTGTCGTTACGCGCTACTCAGCGTTGGCAGAGGACTGAGAATACTGCTGACCTCCTCCGTGAGAACAAAGGAATTACGACAGAGTATAAAAGTTTGACTAGACACATTGAATGTCAGTACACGCAAGTACGATTTTTATGTGTTATTACATACATAGTATGAGGTAAAAAACATTCTCTTCTCTATTACCGAATAGACTATAAAAGAAATTATTAATTATCTCAGTCGACACAACTTCCTTAAATCGTTTTACATCTGTATTAGACAATTGCACCTGCGGTCCTCTCTTAATTTTCCTCCCGAAAACGACAGTAAAAATTTCTTATACACACGTACGGTTTTAAGTTCTCGTCAAAGTGTCTCTCAAATAAAAAATTTCTGATAAATATTCACTTGAATAAGAAACTCACATCATGTGTACAGTTTATATTAACTTTATTATGATTCGATCAATAAATCACTTGTTTAACATAGAGGTACAACCGAAGTTTGGTAAACGACTAATCTAAAAAATTGATTTTTCTTTCATATTTAAGGAGATTTTATAGTTGTAAAAGGGAACCTCAGTAAACATAAGGTTTTCAAATTGGTTACCCCTTAGAAGTTTTCCTCTTAATCATCTATGGAGGGAAACCTGAGAGAGTACACACGACTGTTCCGTGTGTTTTAGTGGGAGTGAGGTCGCACACTGTAACTAACGGACTCTTTCCGATTGGAACTATTTCGTCCATAGACCACAGAACCCATTGTGCGTCTCATTCTGGGGTCACTCCGAAGTCTTAGTTTACTGAGGGCCCAGAGTGAGTCCAGTCACGGAGAGTCGAGGTCTGCAGACCAAAGAACAGGGGTGTCGTGTCCGGGCACAGACTTCCACACAAACGGTGGCAACTCCCCCTGTTCACCATGATACATGTGTACTGCGTGTCATATCGGGGTGACGTGTCTGCTAAGTCAAGTTTTACAGTCGTCACGACTACACCCCTTCAGACTTGATTTGCTCTAGAGTCTTGACACATAAAAATAAGAAATTACGCACACATATTTGAGATTATATAAAGTCCGTGTACGTAGTGAATTCCCTTTTTTATTGAAAAGAAATAATTCCGTTAACATAGTAAATTGTTAAAGTCTTTTTATAGATGAAGACGAAGTAACTGATACGTTTTCGGAAACTGACACACCTAGTGTTGTTTGACACCTTTTAAGAATTTCTCTACCATATGGTCTGGTGGAATGACAGAGGACTCTTTGGACATGCGTCCGGTTCTTCGTTGTCAATCAGCCTGTACCTTGTTACCTGACCAAGTTTTGACCCTTTTCTCATGTTCCGACGTATAACAGTGAAACGAACAGACAACAGTGAGACGAATAAATTAAATATACGTCTGACATAGTACACTTTACGACTCGACCTACTTAGTGTTTGACCTTAGTTCTCTCGGTCCTCTTTATAGTCGTTGGAGTCTACACGTATACTAAGGTGAGATTACCGTCTTTCTCTTCTCTTTAATTTCCCGGAGAACTACTTCCACCTTCTCCTCTCAGTTTGTTGATCGAATTTTGAGTCGTAATTTTTTGATTCTAGGACCGCAGGTCAGGGTAGTGAAGTACCGTTTACCTACCGTTTTCACCTTTGTCACTGTCTAAGATAAAAGGACCCGAGGTTTTAGTGACTAAGACAGGTTTCTGAGACTACGACCCTTTCTAATTTCCGTTTCCTCCTCCCCGCCCATCTCCTACTCTACTAATCTGTCGAAGTGTCGGAGTCACCTACACTCAGACTCGGTTGAGGCCCTCTGTCACTTCCCGTCCCGTCGAGCCGTACGACGTCAGACACCCCGGTGTCAGTCGGTGTTGGCTCGCCGATTCGTGTCGGGTCCGACGTCGTCGTCGTCGTCGTCGTTTTTTATTATTAGAGCGATTTTTAAGAACCGAGGTCACAGTGAATGTCTTTAGGTGAGTGTACTGTTTTGCGATCCCTCGAGACACGTGTGAGACACGATTGTCGACAGAAGACCAAATCTGTAAACTGGCAGTAACACATTTCACCCGCTTACTATATCTCTTTTGGAACTACGACAAAACTGTCGAAGAACACTTAAAAATAGATAAAATTCTATTTTGTGAATTTAAAAAATTTACCCGTTTACTGAACTTATCTGTAAAGAGGTTTCTTCTATACGTTCCTCGGTCATTTATCCTTTCGAGGAGTCGCAGTGGTCAGTCCTGTCTTACGTCTGGTTTCGGTCTCCTCGTGGGGAGTGTGAGAGGGCTCACCGAAGTCAGTCTTCTTACTCTTTGTCGTTCAGGCTACTCCTGAACGGACAAGAACGTCTAATTTGGTGTTTCAAACGAAATAAAAAGACGTTGGAGTCGACATTCAAAGGTTTACAGAACAAAGAAGAACAAAAAGGACCGAGGAACCGGGTGTCCACCGGCGAAACGTCTGCTTGGGAGATCTGACTACGAGTGACACCAATTCTTGAATCACATTAAGAGTTAACCACGTCACAGTCTGGTTTGTTTGGAGCTGAATCCGTAAAGTGCTTTTCCTCTCCCGAAATACCGTTACCTCTCCTGACCCCATAAGTTCGTACAGGCCGAGCCCGTCCTCTCCGAAACGGAAAGACTCCTCCTCGCCTGTACCCACCTCTCTCCGCACTCGGTACTTGCTCTGACTACCGTCCTCCACTCTGCAGTCGACGAGTAAACTCACGAGTTCCCTTCAGGCTCAAGTTCCCGGGGACGACAACGACGACGACGACGACTGGACGAAGTCAGCACAGGCTGAGACACGCTGGGGCATCTGCCGTCGGGTGGTCCGAGGGGGCAGGGACCCTAAGAGGTCCGTTCTTGTGACCTCACGCCACGGTAAAGAAGAGGTCACGTACTTCCACTTTTCACTTTCACTTCGGCGAGTCAGTACAGGTTGAATCGCTGGGGTACCTGACGTCGGGTGGTCCGAGAAGGCGGGTACCCTAAAAGGTCCGTTCTCATGACCTCACCCCACGGTAGCGGAAGTTCCCGGAGATCCCCCTCTCTTAGAACCGGGTTCCAACCAAGCATTCGGTTGTCCCAAAACAGGAGACGTAGTCACCTCTGTTTCGGCGAATCGACCGGCGAACACCCGTTCTTCTCTTGCACGCCCCAGACGAGGACCGGAACAGCTCCCTCTTGTGCCCCTAAGAGTCGAGTCTGCACCCCTCGCACAAGACACGCCAGTCAAAGAACAGTCCTGTGCCCCACCCCTCGGGTCCCGAGAAACGATCCTGGGGCCCTGACCCATTTCAAGTCGTAACAGTCATCAATCTTTATTGAAAACAAACCCTACCTAAAGTAAGGCATAGGTCTCAAGTTAAAACATGCCTCAAGACCGCGATGTCACACCAGCTTAAGAATGGGCTCCGGGGACAGTGGTCAGTGCCGTCATAACTCGCGTGTTACGACTCGACTCTCGAAGAAGAATCCTCCTCTCAGTCTGACTTTTGTCGTGAAGGGAAGGTATCTTTCACCTAGGACTCACTTCGGTGACAGTGACGGACCCTTTGTCTTTGAATTCCTAAAATTAGTAGAACAAAGATCTTACTACACCAAACACGGACGAACGTATCTAATACTCGAGTCGGAAAAAGTCGATGTGTAGAATCTCGTAAAAGTTTCAAAATATAAATTCTTTGGGAAGTTTATAACAACTCTCGATTTGTGAACATAGTGCACCTGGGGTGAATTGACGACGGCGGGGGCTTCCGTCTGGACCCGTCCCCCGCCGTTCTCCGGACTCGTTCCTGGGGAGACCACAGCGGGTCGGTCCCTCGTCCCGAGTCAGGTCGGTGTGGGACCGTGAGGACAAGTCATCCTCTGCTAAACGAAGGTCACTGACTTTGTTCTCTGCATGAGCCATCCACACACATGTCGACGTCTACCGACGGGTCCGTGGAAAGTTGGGGTCGCCGAGTGACTGGGCAGGTGCGACGCTACGTGACTGGACCGACGACGTCCCCGCTGCAGATCGGAGGGCCCTCCAGCGAGGAGTCTTGGCTGTGATATAATATTAGAACCTCGACGACGGTCCAAATTTCCAGGCGGTCTGTTTCTTCTCATTTGTGGGATCGGGAAACCCCTTTTTTCTAATTAAAGATGAATTTTAGAAAAGATCCGAAATAATAATAATTCTTTCATTTCGTACTATATTTTACAGTCTGTTTCTTTTTAAAGTGACGTGTCGTGGGGTCGGGTGTCAGGTGCGGGTGGACACAAAAGGGAGGTTGGAGTTAGTGACCGTGCAAAATGAGACAGTATTACGTATATCTTCACACATAAGATTAAAAGAGACTTGTTACTTAACATTCGTGAAAAGACTCAACAATAAATGAACGGTATTAGGATTAACATTGCCGACATATTATAAAGTCTCAAAGAGTTGGCACGAGTATACTGACGCTTATTTTATTATAACTTGGTACTACCCGGAATTTTCTAATTTGTCACAAAGGACGTACCAGTTGTCATCGACCTAAAAGGAACCCGAAGTGTATGAAACCTTGACTGAGGTAGACACGCAGGAACCGAGAGTAGACGGGCCAGCCCCGTAGACGACACCTCACGTGTAACGTCGGGTCTGTAATCCCAGTCGAAGGGTCAGTAGGAGAAAAGAAGTCGACCCGGTGGACGTCAGAGCTCCGAATTTCAGACGCGATTCGAAGCAGAAAAGGGCGCGAGAAGCGAAGAAGTCTGTCACACGTACGTTAGTATCTTTACTTGAACTCAGCTCCCGCGACAACCCCCACACCCACGGCGAGTCTTCTCGGTTCAAGGCGTCTTTCGCCATGAGGAGGAGACGAACTCAACTGACGTACCCTTATTTCGTTGCACTGGTAAAGTGTCATTAGACCCCCCCATTCTCAGGTTTTGTGACTGACTTTTCGTCGGAACGATCAGAGAGCCAGTCAAGACTCAAGGAGGTCGTATACGGGTATCCGTAAATCCAGAAGAAGACGAATTTAAACCAAAAGTCGAAGAAACTTCTCACGTTCGATGCCTGCGAAGTCGAATCGATCCGGAGGTGGCTGGACTGCACTCGAGACGCTTTCCGACGACCTCCCTTCCACTCGTTCCACGTCCGACGGGCAGCCTCGGGTACCGGTCCTTTCCGATCATAGGCCACCAGACACAAGGTCGACGCCCTCCGTAGACTGAAGTTCCACAGACCCCGTCCTTCCCCTCCCAGTCTAAAGTACGTTGGACCTACTGAAGGTCAAAATAAAGTATCATACCGTAGTCCTATTACGGTTTGTGACGAGGATTACGGGGGAACACATAAAAAGATCCACAACCGTGGAGGATAAAACGTGGTTATGTCGTTATTTTAAGATTGTACCCTTAACATTCTGAATGGGTTGAAGGTAAATGATGTGACCGTCAAATCAATCGAATTCAAGGTTCCCGTGTTACTGTTTTGAAGACAGGATAACCCCTCTACGCCTACCTTCGTCCGTATTTTTTGTCACGCGTTATATGCACCCAAGTCGGGAGTTATTTGTACGGAGTCTTTGTCGTCAGTCTCGGTCTTCCACAGGTGTGTCGGGAGCCCACGTCTCCAACGGCTCAATCGGCAGGACACACTACGAGGTCCCGAAGGGTGAAGGTGCACGGAACCACTAGTGCAGATAACTACTAACACGGTCTTTCACCGTTCCCGATTTACTTCGTATAACCGAGACGTCCGCCGACTTTAGACTCGTGGGTCTACCCAAATACGTGTAACTAATGGTCACTAGTGGACAAGTTCCTCGTTTCAAATAGACTGCTATCGTTATTATGAAACTATTACGAATAACTCGTAAAGAATTTGCTGGTAGTGAGTTACTTTAATGAATGTACGCAACGGAATAAATTATGGGTAAAATGTATACCAACTCACGTCGTGAAAGTGTCGTAGTAGAAAGTCCTGAACTTTATCGAGATGACCTTAAGGTAGTGGAGGTGATCGAAACAAGTATCACTACGAACTGGAGTGTAAGGTCCTACAGACCGAGATCTACTCACTAGTGTGGTAGCACTAATAGACCCATCACTTCTAGGAAAAACATGTCAAGAAGACACATAAGAACGGTAGAGAAGAATTATAGAAGACGAAGACAATCCAGGTATGGTAAAGACAGGAAAAAGCTCGGGTAGAAACGTACTTTATAAGGGAACCATCGAGATTAAAAGAACTTCTCTAGAGATCAGAAAGGGTAAGACAACAAAAGGAGATAAAGAAACGTGACTAGCGATTTCTTCCGAAAGAATAGAGAAGAACAATAAGAAACCTTGAGACGTAAGTCTACGAATATAGAGAGGAAAAGAGGAACCGAAAAGTGAAGAGAAGACAAGTGTCGATAAACATTCCGAAGGGGTCTGTCGGTAAAACGAAAAAACATAAAGAAAAGGTACCCCTACCAGAACTAGGGACAGAGGACATGTTACAGT